>BLXL01003800.1:0-20764 GCA_023170135.1 Acarapis woodi | reverse complement strand
ATTCTTCATCTAATTTACTAGATGTTTGAATTAAAAGCGGCCCATCGAAAAACTTCACTGAATAAATCTGAATTAATGAAGCACAGGAGAATCAAAAAAAAAGTTAATAAAGAAGATGAAATTCAGATGTGACTCACCCATTTCTCTAATTTCAATATAAATGAATCGCATTTTTGTATATGCAATCGTGATTTTATTTATATAATTTTGTTTATTCAATACCTGTTTGATGCCTTATCTTAAATCTTTAGTAGCCATTTAGCGATTTAAACCATACTTTTTCTACTCCCTCGTCTCAATGGATCAAAATATACAATACATGTCATGTGTAAATATATTATATTTCTGCTTACAGTAAATACTTGAAAAATGAATGAATTTTGATCATCAGGTAGCAAACTTTCTTATAGTTAAAATATTATTTTAAATGAAAATAATTATAATTCCTGAAAAATAGCCTTTCACTTAATTAGTAAAACTATATAAAAAGTGATCCAATAAACATTTCAACCTTAATAGATCAATTAAATCTTATAATTATCAGCAATTGATCTTTGAATAAATTTTCGAATTTGTCACTATTTGAAGAATAATCTTGTTGTTTTTTAAAAAATTATTGTTTTCAAAATTCACATCAGTAATATTATTATTTAGTATCACAACAAAGACTCAGAATATTTCTTTTGTGCATTAATACATAGGTAAATTTATATACCCTCAATAATAGGAGCTTAATAACATTAATCATCAAATTATAAAATGCAATTTAGAAAAAAGCACTTCTTCTAGTTAATGAACTACAAATATAAATCGATCAATTTGTTTGCATTTCATTAAAACATCTTAATGATGGCCATCATTTAAAAGGCCATAAAAAAATTCATTTTTTTTCTTATTTTCTTGCAAATTAGTCAATTATTGAAACTTGTCTTTCCATTGCACTAGTTTTAATTCTAAATGATTTTAATTTTTTTTTTATCTCAATCTACAAAAAGAATTGATGTTTATCTATGCATTCAATATGGTTTAATTAATAAATGAATAGATACTTTTGATTGTGTTGATTGCTAAGATCAATTTTTTTTTCATTTTCTTAATTGATAAATTGACGAATTCATATTTTAAATAATTTTGTGTACAATATAAATGATGTAAATTGAAAGTTGAAGTTGAAAATAAATAAAAAAATTAATGGAATTTATCTAAACAATTTTTCAGATAATTTAAGTGTGTATATATTACACTTTTGAAAAATCAAAAATCGAAACTTGATCCATATTAATTTACGATTGATTGATTTATCGATTGAATTGATTGAATTATAATTACTCAGTTACAAAAAAAATCTTGATACAATTTTTTTTGTATTGTTTATACTCATTCAATAAATTACGATTACAACTAATTATAATAAGCTTCTAAATTTGAAATTTGTTCTTTTCATATTTAGAAAAATTTTCACTCTATTGATCGTATCATATTTTGTGAACTCGAAGAAGTATATTTTTAAGAACATTGATTATTTTCGTTTCATACTCCATTTTAAAAAGCGTTCAATTTTATTCTTTTAAATTATTTACTAATATTAATATTTCACATTGACTGGCCAATGTTTGATGTAGATCTTAAAAAATTTATTTAAAATTTAAACTTATTTTATTTCAATCATTTTACTGATAAATTATTTTCATGCAAACCAAAAATTCGAAATGTTTATTTTTTAACATGAAAAATCTTTATTTTTCTATTATCTTAATTAAACAATTAATTTCTAAAAGTTTCTCGTTTTACTGAGAATGTTCCTTATCTCTTAAAAATTTCTCAAAGAATTCAGAGAAGGATGAAATTTAATGGTTAAAATCATAATCTGATAAATGATTGAATTTTAAATAAGATATACGACATAAAAATTATAAAAAATAATTAAAGTAGATAAATTTCACAGTTGTTCCGAATTAGCATAATGATAAAAACATTAGGATTACGTTGCAAGATAAATTTACTCAAATTACGGACGCAATAATTCAATTCTATCATTTAATAATACAAGTTTAGTAATTGAAAAGAATAGAAACGAAATACCAAATGCGTAAAGTGCTCTGATGCTTCTGCACTTTGCAATTCTCAATACGTAATATGCAGAAGCTAATAAAAAATCAAAATAATTTTATTATGCTTTTATAATCTCCACTCCACTGGATTCAACCTTATTTTTTAGTTACTTAGTAATCACTACTTCAAACCCTTTCTTTTAAATTATCAGATTTGTACACTTTACTCCGATTCATAAAAAATACTTAAAACTTTTAACTATTCGAAGCGAGATATTTGTTTTACATGAAAAAAAAAAAAAATGAAAAATAAAAAAATAATCAAATAAAATAAAATATCGTCTTCTGTTTATTTTATGAAAATTTTTTTTGAATCAATGATAAGCAATCTATGCCAAATCCTTTCACTCAACTCCATTTAGTAGCCCAAAGATGCACTAATGTTCAATTTTTTAATTGAAAATATTCTACTAACTTTAAAATTGAATGTCGTTCTGCATAGATTATCCCTTGATTAATCATTTATAAACTTCTAATCTTATTTGAAACTTATTATTTCAATTTAAATTTTTTTTATCAAGTTTTATAGTTTTAATGAAAAACTTTTTTGATTCGAATTGTTTTAAAAAATCAAAAATAATTTGATTTTCTTTTTTCTATCTTTATGTTAGTAATTTATCTTATTATAAACTTGTTACAACGAATTTCACATTGGCAAATCAAAATTAAAAATAATGAAATTTTAAATTATTTATTTTAAAATTCTTTCATAAAAATTTTTCAGCAAAAGATTTCCAGTTCTTTTACCTTTCGATAGCAGATATTCATTTTATAGAATAGTTTAATAAAAAAAATTTTTTAAAAAATATTCTTTGAATATTTTTTTTTATTCGAACTAAAATTTTCGTAAGATTCGAAATGTACCGGAGCGTACTTAATAAACGAAAAAAAAAAATTATTTGTCTGCTCGAAATCAAATATTTTCAAATTCAGTTACTTTATGCTTATATAATTATTTGAGTAATTCTACCATATATTACTTGTTCATTAAGTAATGAATTTAATTATTAGTCTAAAAAATATTTTATTTTTTAAAATTTCTATCGATCATTATTCAAAAAATTTTGAAATAGTCTTAATAAACTGTATTATAAAGTATTAATTAGATTATATATAAAGAATTTTCGATTGATGATTACAAATTATTCAAATTTTCCACATGTGAAGATTTTTTTCTGTGAAAAATTTACGAAAATGTGTTGGTATGCTGAATGTGTCTGTTATTAAGAATAACTCTTATTATTTATCACCATATATCTATAATGGTTCAGACAAATTGAATTAATATTTAATAATTAAAACATTATTTTGAATTAGGCACAAAGATGATCAGGCAATCTAAAGGTGGCAATGAGTCCAAACAACACATTAAAAGACCAATGAATGCGTAAGTTTCTTTTCTTTAATTTTTTGTCAATTTAATGAGCTCATTGAAATACATAAATATTTTTAATAATAATTTTTTTTAATCAGATTTATGGTATGGGCAAAAGATGAAAGACGAAAAATTTTAAAACAAAATCCGGACATGCATAATTCGAGTATTTCTAAAATATTAGGTAAAATCAAAATTATATTTCAGATAACATTTATATATAAAAATAAAAAATTATTTTTGTGTCGTCATTTGAAGGTACTCGATGGAGAACTATGACACCATCAGAAAAACAATGTTATTATGCAGAACAATCGAGACTAAGTAAATTACATATGGAGAAATATCCCCATTATCGCTACCGCCCGCGCCCTAAAAGAGTAATGTTTGTGAACGGGAGGAAGGTCAAGATCTCGGAATATAAACAAATATTGAAGCAAAAACGCGAAGAAAAGTATGCCCGTTCTCTTTGATTTTTAATTATTTGATATTTTTAGATTCAAAAAGATACTTGCTTGGTAATTTTACCTGAACTAGTATATATACTATAAATATATGGTTCATTTGAAATTGAACTAGTACAAAAAAAAAAAAAAAAAATTTAAAATTAAAGAAATAAAAGAATCTGCATTTGATGAAATTTTCAATTCATTATATTGATTGTTGATTTAAATTAGGGCATGAATTGAACAGGCGTGTCTCAAAATATTTCATTGAAGCATCTTATACTTATCGCTTTTTTTTTGATTTACCTAGTCAACTATTTTTTCATTATATATTTATTAAAAAAATTGAGTTAATATATATATTGCACAAATGAAAAGTTATGCAAAAATATATTACTCGAATTTGAACAAAAAGAGTATAGAATTATTTGCAAAATATATACATAATATAAATATTAATATATGGCATTAAAAATTTAATCGAATAGCACACAAAAAAGAAGTGATCATTTTTGAAATTATTTGTTCTATTGTACCCTGTGAAGTTAAAAATGTAGGAATATTTAAGTAAGATATTTCTTGAGATTTTTTAAATTTGATTTTAAAAAAAACTGAATCCAAAGATTGAGAAAAACATAATTAATTTTTTTTAAATCGAGTTTAAAGATCATAATATCATGATTAGAAAAATTCAAGAAAGTAAAAAGAATAAAATAATACGAAGCCCGAAAAAAAAGAATCTGTAAAAAATGTAATCAATTTGACAGTAGAAATTTGAATTGATTAATCAAGTCATTAGAAAGAATAGTCTTCATCTCAAAAACTCAAGGTTAAATAACGAAAAAAAATTTTAATTTTTTTTATGCTTACTTATACCTTTTTTCTTAATTTGGAGTAGTTTTGAAAGACCTTTTGGTTTTATTATAAAGTGTATATATATAGATGGTATTATAAATTTATATTCATTATATTATATGTAATGTCATAGAATCAATTACCTGCAGTGATGAAAGCAAATAAAAAACTAGTTAAATAAATACTCGAGTCATGTGCATACACCGCAAATGCTCACTAGAACAAGTACTTGAAAAGCAAATCATTTTAAATCAGTTTTAACAGGTATCACGGCCAATAATGTTCCGTGACGATATATTAGCTATGTTAAATCATCTCTTTGAAAAGTTGATGATTGAAATAATCGTATAATAAACAAGTCTATTGTTAATAAGTCATGATATTCGTTTAAATGCGAACAAAAGAAACTTTCGTTAATTTGGAATATTTGTTAGATATATTATTCAAATATAGAACAAGTCAGCAAAAGATCTTATTAAAACTCTCGCAGTATCAATAACTTAAAAAAATTATCTCGCTGTTAATAATTTATCTCTCAGTCAAAAAATAAAGAATATTAAAAAATTTTTCTTTTTTTAAACAGGTTAACAAATGAACCTTCTGATTTATTCTGTGCATCAGGTAATGATTTAGATTATCCAAATGTTTACATGTCGGATATGGATGTAGACGAGTCTGAAAACAATATAAACCATATTTCATCAAAATCAAGCACCTGTGATGAAATAGTTGATACGATAATTTCAAATTAATTTATCTACAAATGATCTTTTTTTTTCTTTACAACAAAGCCCTTACAAATTAAAAATCATTCTCTAATTTGAAAAAAAAAATCATTAATCAAAAATGACCAATTAGTTTATATTCACTATTGTCCTCATCTTATTTTTTTGAAATGGTTTCTTTTTTTTAACCTGAATTCAAGAAATAGTTTAAACATGAATTTTCTATCTGTATTTACGACATTTCTTAATAAATTCCTCTCTCTCTCTCTAAATCAGTATATTCAGTGCCAATTCGCTTTTTGTTATAGAATTTTCTTTCAAAAGTTATCAAATACACTAAAATTTTCTTATAATTGTAATTCGAATTAGTTTGAAATTTCTCTGTATTATATAGTATTCTACCATCTCTTTGAAAACACTCGTTATCAGTATAATTTTTTTTTTAATTAAATTTCTTTTCTCCTGAACAAAAAAAAAGAACAAAAAAAAAAAAAACTAAAAAATTCGAACAACAAGTGTTTTTTTAGAAAATGATTTGAAATTATTAAAATTAAATTCAAATGGGTCATTCGTCAATTAGAAATTTTTTTTAATTAGTACACATTCATACGATAGATTGTCCTAACCCGATCACATTAATAAATTGTTTGTATATGAAAATTTTCATCATTATTAAATTTCACCATCTTTTATATATTAAATTCATTTTTTCATTCATCTTTGCTCCTCGTTAATTGGCCCCTTAGACGTGTGACATTTCATCTTTTATAATAATTGATTTCATCATACTCATTGTAAGTTCATATCTATTAATAAATATACATATACATACGTGTTTTTTCAAATCTGAATTTTTCCATTTTATAAGTAAACTCGATGAATCTTTAAGATAGTGATTTAGAGGTTCATTATTTTCAATATTTTTAAATTCAATTTTTGATTAATACTTGTGCATGACAAATGCTGTCTAAAAAATGTGAACTCAAAAATATATGTACAAAAAGTTCACAAAAAAAAACCACTGTTATATATTTCAAAATTTTGTACATACTTTAAATCTCTAGATATATCTTTAAAATAAAAACGTAGTTTATCGAATCGATTGGGAATGAATGTGCTATTTTTTTTTCAGATTTTAGAATTATTGAAGTTCATTATACTTATAGAGAAAGTGAGAAAAAGCAAAAAATGAAAAATAAAAATAATTGCATTTATCTTAATCTTCTATCAATCTCGAATGAAAAGAATCTACTAATCTTCTGAATAATATTTATAAAATTTTTTAGTCTATCTTGGAACTAAAACATAAATGATGAAACACGGTTTTTATTTTTTTATTCTCAGATAAATATTTCAATATTTTTTGAAATAGTTTTAAAACATGAATACTTTAAAAATTCTAAATTTCTTAATCAAAATTTCAAGATCAATGTTCAGATTTAACATTCGAAAAATCCCGAAATTGATAATTTTATTAGATTGATTATTTTTTTAATTTATTTAATTTTTTGATTATTCTTAATTTTTATTTTTTTTCTCTATCATTGAATAGTTTTTAAATTCATTTCTAATAATATAAATTAATTTTTTTTTTTTTGACATTAGTATGAATCCTAAAAAATAAAAAAATTTAAAAAGAATTTTTTTTTTGTGTCAATTATTGTCCTTTAACATAAATTCAAAAATAATTTAAAATTAATTAATCGATCAAATTCGTCAATCATATTTATAATTTTCAAATGCAATCTAAGTTTATGTGCACAAGAATTTTATACAAAAATAAAATTCATAAAGAGAATTATGGTCAATGACTGTCATCTTAAAAACTTTTTACCTTTGCATCTAAATCACGAAAAAACATTGAAATAAGTAAAAATCAATTTTCTTTAATCAACAAATTTTCAACTCTCGAACTAATTCAAAATAAATTTAGAAAATTTATTATTTGCAATTCAGCTACAAATTAGATTAAAATTTAATCAAAACTTAGACCCTTTTAAAAAAAATTGATTAAGAAAACAAAGAGTTCAAGTTTGATAATCAGATTTGAAATATGATTGATCTGATAAAAGATAGAAAAAATAAATTTTTTAGTTTATTACAGATAAATTATCCAAGAATCAAAAATTACGTTTTAGTGCTACATTTGAAAATATTTCTAGGAAAATTTTTTGATACTTTATTTGAGATTATTTTTGAATATTCAAGTGAATAATAACTAGAGTGTATTTGAAAAATACAGACGCACTTTATTGAAAATTTCATTTTTCATCATATTTCTAAGTAACATTTTTTTTCGTGGCTAATTAATAAATTTACGAACAAAATGTCACAGTGATTTTTTTAAATTTCGATTCAAAATTTTTGCGAATATCTTATTCAAACACACGCTGAAATAATCTTTTGTATAATAAATTTTTTAGTATTTCATGAAACTGAATAAATTATTTAAAAAAAAAATTTTATTTTTAGTTGTTTAAATTAATTAAATTTAAGAGTTTATTTTTTTATTGCACTTTTAATTAATTTAATAAATAACTGACATTTTTTTGAAAAAAAAAATTTAAATTTAGTGTCAATAATTTAATGATTTTCAATCTAGTTTGAATTTTTTCAAATTTAAGAAAACAAAATGTCTAAAAAACATAATTTGATTCGAAAGGCATAAAATTGTTAAAAATGACTACTAATGACTTGATCAATTTAGATTGAATTTGAAAAAGATTCGAATTGCATTATGTAAGCGACTTTTGATTCATCATTCAATTACGTGGTTGCTCATATAAATTTTTTAATAATTAGAAATTTTTTTTCTTTTGCAAGAGAAATCATTTCTAAATATTAATTACCTTAGTTCTTGATATTAATAAAAGAAAAACTGAAATTGAAAAAAAAAATAAATAAAATTTTATTGAAGCTCTTCATTTTAGAATTTTTTCAATAAAAAAACTTTTGAGAAAAAAATTAAAGCAATTTTTCTAAAATTTCCAAAAAAATATAAAAAATAATTTTTTTTACACCAATCAATTAAAAAGTCAACTGTTTCGTTTTTGTGATTACTTATCATTTTCTTATTAAAAGAAATACTGTTCTTATATAATATAGATAATCCTGTATAATTTATTATCAAGAGAGATTTATGTGCAAAGATTTATTATCTAATTTCAAAAGTAAACTATCTGAAAACAATTTTAGCGAATCGGATCTTATCAAAACATGCGGCATCCATATTTTTTTACATCATTTATTTGAAAAAAAATTTCTATCAATTATTTTTAGCAAATTGAGAAAACGCTTTAAAAATCGGAATTCGAAGGATAAAAATAATTTGTAATGAGTATATTATTAATTTTATATATTTAGCACATTTATTTTAAAAAATGTTTATAAATCGACCCAAAAATTGTGCACATAGACAGAATCAATGCGAATTTTTCGAATTCAATTGATTTTATAATTTTATTGCATCTTTACAATTCAAAAAATGTTCTAACTTTGAAAATATTTTATCTGACTACGGCTTCATAACACATAGAATCATCTAAAATCATTTTTTTTGTGGATTTTTCGGAAAAATCTAAAGAAATTATAAAAAAAATGAATTCGAAATAATATTACATAACATAAAAAGGATTTAAAGATTTGTGAAATTTATCTCAGTTTTACTATTTCATTCTTTGCGCTTATTTTTCACCCTTTTTTCATTGCAAAAAATTTCTTAACAATTATGTGTAGAAAAAAATAATTATAATCTTATTAATAATTTACACTATTATTATTACAGGGTTGGAATTTTAAATTTTATCTGTTAAACAATTTATCTGTCTTGTCTATAACAAATAATATATTATTTTTCCGAAATTTCTTATATCATTTGAATCAATTTAAAATTTATTTTCAATTCTAATATATAAAAGTTCACACAAAAAAATGCTTAATTATTGAATTTTTCAGCAAATTATAATTATCAAAAGTGCAAATCGACAATGATAACAGATATAACTATATATTAAATATATGTTACATTATACGCATTGAGAAAAATTTTGTAATAAATAAGAACATCTTTATTTAAATTTGGGACCAATTTTTTATCATCACCAACTAGTTCGCTATAATCGTGTACATCTTATTTTATCAATCACGTATCATAATTTATTTTTAAGATTCAAATTTGCAGATAATGTTCGTTCTTCAAAAGTTCACATTTTACTTGGCAATTATATCACCATTTTCGTAACAGCTTATAATATCTTCTTGAAATCCGAATTATTGATTCTGAAAGTTATCTCATTAATCGTTATAACCATAAGTGATTATCAGTTTTTAAATTTATTTTTTAGTTTGATTTTTTAGTTAAAGCCTTCTAATACAAAATAATGGTATATGTTAGATTATTAGAAATTTTATTCATTAATTATTTCATTATTTTTTCAGTAATCAAATTAAAATTCAATTAAAAATAATAATTATGACTTATAATTGATGGAAAATTCAACGCTTTTTTATTTTTTGTTTCTGTCATATAAAATAAAATCAATAAGGTAAGCCTAGAATTATAAAAAAAATAAAGGAAGAATTCATAATATAGTGTATAGTTGCAATTTTTTTTTATTTTTTAAAAAAATTTTAAAATCAAATCATTGATTTGATTTTCAAAATGTCAATTTAAATGTATCAAGAGATATATTTTAAACGATATGCCTATATGAGCGATACTAATTTATTAGATCAACAATTATGTTAATCATTAGACAAGCAAAAATTAAATTGATTTTTGCCTGATTTTAGAATAAATATTTGTATTTCGCATTAGTATAAATTTTGAATCATTAAATTTCACAATACTTCATAAATTTGAGTATTTATTACATTATATAGTGGAGCTCTTAAAATTACCCATGTGATTTAAGACAAGAAAAAAATCGGATTGAGAATTTTAGCAGTAGTGAATCTGAAAATAATCATCGATTATTTATTTTGAAAATTATAAAAGTTTGTTAGTGAATTTTAATTTGCTCATAATATTAATTCCTTTTTCCTCTTTTTAAATATTTTTGAGAAAAGTTTATAATAATTTAGTGCGTATTGTTTCATTAGAACTTTGAATGATTGAGGCATGTTGAGTACAAATAAAAGATCGGTTGATTACTATATCATTACCATTATTGTCCATCACACACGCTTATACGCAAATGAATTAAATTTGAAAATTTGAAAATTTGAAGGCATCTGAATATTATTTTAGAAGATGTCTCTTTAGATATTTATTTGTGGAATAGTCTGTAAACTAAAGTAACACGCATAACTAAATTTATCATCTTTCAAAAAATTGTACCTTTATCATTTAAGAAAATATCATTTGGTTTCTTATTTAACAATGTTTATTTTACATTTTTTTTCATTTTGATTCTTAAACACAGCTATTCTATTTTTTTTTATACCATTATTTCGATCGAGCAATCTTAATTTTTTATCTCTCTGCCTCTACCTTATTCTGGTAAAATTTTTTTTTTTAAAGTATTTTTTTTTGTTATTATCTAATGCATTTTTCAATAAGATTTAATAGTGAGCATATTTTTTGTAGTTGCCGAATATTGATATGCCAAAGATGGAAGTATAGAAACTAAAACTTATGTTCCGTAAACTGTTGTATATAGTTATTCATCGGATACATTCTGCCTCTGATCAATGCTTGTCTTGTCTGTAACTTTACAGAAAGCATGATTAAGATGACAAAAGTTTCTGGGCATAAATGCAGGTCTTGTTCCATGTTGTAATTGAAAAATTAAAACTAATTATAAACCTAGCATTTCAAATACTCTCCACAATGATTGCTCTGAATAAATTTCATACCCTCGAAGAACGCACACTTTTAAATTAGCTAATAAAGCATCAACACACCATAATTGTTCGTATAGGCTGTCAACTTGCATTTTTGGGTTAACATTTTTTGCTTTACAAATAATCTTGATCTTCTTTGACTTCTCAATAAATAAGAATGCATAATTTGAATACCTTAATACTCATTGATAATTTTGAAGAAAAATATCTATAATGGTATCCAGAAGGATAATTTTTTGATAAATTCTTGATTTTAAAGCTATTTTTATTTTTTCAATTTTTTTCACTTCAAAAAAGTATTCAGGTTTGATGATTATTCAATTTTTAATCGATCACATTTTTAGCCCGTTATATCAATAGTATAGTGTTTGTGTTATTTCTTGAAATTATGAAGATTTTTTTTTTGTACTGTAGTCATTTTTTTAAAATCGAGCATTATAGAAAATTTTGTTAAGAATTTAAATAGTTGACCACAATTGGTGTTAGTTAACTTCATGAAATTAACCCTATAAAAATCAATATTGTGAAATTAAACTCAATTCATTATTGTACTAATTAAAAATGAAAATAATTTGGCAATGAGTTTTTTGTTTGACAATCTTTGAGTTATCACAAATTTTTAAATGAATATCTTTAGAAAAGAACCTTCTGATTCCAAAGAACTGGTAATTCAAATGACTATATGAAGGTTGAAATTCTTTAATTTATTAATTATAAATTATTATTTATCGGTTATCAAATCGGATTTCTCCAACTTCCAAATCATTTTCTTTAATAAAAGTATAAATAATAAAAGAAGAAATATTTAATATTTATTTTTATTTTGTTTATTTTTCACCAATAAATGCAAAAATACGTACGCTTATTACTATACATTATGAGTATAATGATATCAAACAAATTTTAAATTTTGATTTAATTACTAATTTTTTTTCGAAAACTAAAAATCAGAAAAAAAAAGTTAATTTTTTAGGATCTTTTAGTCGTTCCAGCTGATTAGTCGGTAAAAAGGCAATATTTGCACTAAAATATTCACTTTTTGATAAAATATAAATAAGATTCTAAAAGTTGATAAATTTTTTCTTTGGTGGTTTATTTTACATTTAAGAATTTTAAGTCGAAATAATTTATTTGAGTAATTGAATATATATTTGAATTATTTTTGAGCATATTATATAAATAACATAAATATATAAATAGATTTTATTATGATGATTGAATTTTAAATACTATTTTATCAGAAAATTTGAATCGTATTAAGTATGAAAAGTTAAAATACAAAACAAGACCATTAAAATTGCATTTACCCCAATTTACTTTTAATGTGATCAATGATGCATAAAATATGATTTAGATGAAATTAACATATTTTGGAAAAACTAATAATTTGACAGCTAACGCAAACGGATATATTTTTTTTTATTTGATTAATTGTGAAAATTATTTACCTGATAGAAATTTAAAAAATACTTAAAAATGGGAAAAAAATTTATAAAAAAATTTCTTCAATTTATAAGACCAAGAACGAAAATTATTTTGTTAGACTTCCTTTTGATATTGTTGATTAGTTTAATTAATGTAATCTGACATTGATTACTTAAGCCTTTTTTTTAGACTTTTTTAACTTCTGCTTTTTCCTTTTTTTACACTTTTCGGTCAATTTTTACATTTTGACTGACAAAAAATGCCGCTAATAAAATAAAAGATTCTAGTGTATTAGTTTGTAAATGAAGATATTTATAATATATAGACAAACTATTTTCAAAATAGTCTAAATTAAAAATTTGTTTTTTTTTTATTTTCGCTTATTTCTAAAATTCAAACTCCTAAAATCCGTTTTTCTGCTCTGAAAATTTTTTAATATTAAAACTTTTGAATCGACCATATCATTTTTAATGGTGGAAGAATCCGCTTTATCAACTTACACTCATAATAAATAAAGTGTTAAATTTTTTAAATTATTGAATATTTAGATTCGAATATTGCCACTTTTTTATTCTCTGTCATAATTTTTTTTTTTAATTTGAATCGCATTAAATTTTTGAATAAATTACAGAATTTCTTACTATTCTTTGAATTGTCGAACTTTTTTTTTACTACTAATTCATAGTTATTTGGTCAAAGCTTCATCTCATGAACGCTAAGCTCTATTCAAACACATTTATGATTAATTTATGCGACAAAAAAGAACTTATCCAGAATTGTTGCCAGCATAAATTTGTATTAATATTTCACTTTAACTGGGTGTTGATCTATGCAGTTTGATCAAGATAAACTGCTACTTAAAATTTAAGAATCATGCTTGCAAATAATAAATTTTTTCCAATTTTTCTGAATTCGCAAGCTCGAATATTTGAAAAAGAATACTTGAATGCAACTTGTTTTTATTGTATTTTTAAAATAATACTTTACAAGTCATGTTATAAACTTTCAATTAATCACGAGTATAGTCAACATCGTTCGACGAGTTTTTTTTGTGGCAATCATTATAAAGCACAAGAAAATTGATCATTATTCAATTAGTTTTAAATTTGAATTGATTATCAAAAATTCGATAGTTAATCAAATCAGCATTAGTTATTTTTTATTTAATTAAAAAAAAAATATGATCAAATTTTAAAATCTACAAATGACCAATTCAAATTAGATTAAACTTTTGATGATCATTAAGTATTTAAGCTAAAATTCGTTTATATATTATTATAAAATGATATTATTTAATTAACTATTAATGGAATGCACACAATTATTTCAATGCATTTGACATAAGTGAACATTTCTACGTATTTCTCGGTAAAACAATATTTGTGCGTTCAAAGCAAATCGAAATTTGTTTTAATAGACTGGCGTACAGGGTCACTTTAAGTAACTTATTTTTAATAAAAAAAAATTGATTTTTATAATTTATTGAAGATTAAAATAGGAGAATAATTAGTCTCAATTTTAAGAATTTATTTTGATCATAACGTAACAGCGGGGTTTGTAGGTAAGATTAGGTTTTTTTTTTTTTGCTTTTCAAGGTAAAGATTGAATTAAGTATAAAAATTCTTAGCATTCCACATATTTCTATTATAGTTTTTGGATAAGAACAGGTAGAGTCTGTAATAAGATGCTTGAATCATAAAAAGTTGTCTAATGAATAAGAAAGAGATTAATGGTATTCAGCAAACATTAATATATTCAAATAGTGATCTGATTACGACCTTTTAAAAAAATTTATTTTGAATACTGCGTCACTTTATCTGATCGAGTCATAAAACTTCAAAATCATTCAAAATTCTATTATACTTTTAAATAATAGATTTATTGCGAATTCGCTCAATTTATTGTCTTTATCTCAAATATGTTTTGATATAAGTTTTGAGATTTTTGCCTATTTTGTATCCATGTGTCTAAAGGTCTCAAAAGTTCATCATGATTTTTTTTGTTTAAAAACTGTCACCTGTTGATCAGTTTTTTTAAAGAAAAATTCAACAATTCAAACTTAATTGATTTGATGACCAATATTCATTAATCATCAAGGGTTGACTTGTTTGTTTTAAATAAATAATAGTAATTATCATCATTAATGATCCTTTGTAAATTGAAACTTTAAATAATAAAATTATTTATTTCACAACTATATAAAATTCTAAATTTATTTTTTTAATTTGTTTGTAAGTCTCTAATTTTTGAATATTTAATCTAAAAAAATTCAATTATTAGTGTAAATTAAAGGTTTACAATTATTTTTAACATGATTTTTAAAGCGGTCGCATTGAACTACACATTAGAATTTTTTTTTCATTAGTCAATTTTATAAAAAGAATACAATTTAAAATTTATTTTTTTTATTTTTTATTTTCAACAAATTCACGATTTTTAGATCAAAATCGTAAACTTGAAACCTGATTAAGAAAATTTTGTTCTTTTTTTTCAAAATAAGATAAATGTTTTATTTCAAAACTGAGAAATATAAATTAAATCATCATTTTTCTCGAAATTTATATTGATAATGAATTGTCCCTTACTTATCTAATTTACTATTTTTTTTCAATCAAATTTTGTAAAATATGAATGTGTATATTGATTTTACACATTCTATTATTACGTTCTATAGAGTAAAAAAAGATTTAGGTTTCATAATAGATAAAGAAAATTTTCAAATATTTTGTTTATTGTATTTCATTTGAATACTGATCTGTACTCAATAGAATTTAAATATTTAACACATTAAACAATAATCATCGATTCGCTTGAAATATTGATAAGGTTCTTTTTTTACTTAACGAAATCACGTTTGCAAAATGAAAAATTTTCTACAATATTAAATTTTTCTTTAATATTTAATAAATGACGAGTATTTTATAAAATCGACCAAATGATTTTTTTTCTAATTAAAAGTAATAATAAAAAAACTCAATTTGTGAATAAATTAATCAGTCTATATTCTATCTTTGGAACTCAATAGTTAATTGTATGTAACCAACGATAATAAATTAATCTAAAAATTTTTTTATTCAAAACCGTCAGTTTATTAGATGTAAAAAGTGAATCCAGCGGACTAGTCACTTCTTGCACTCTTTAAACATTTCGACTTGAACGTCACAAGATCATTAATAATTGATTGCAAAAAGAATTCGAATTAAATGGATAAAAATAATTTATTAAAAAATATTTTCTATTTAGTTACTTTGAGCGGTTATGCTGACAACCAATTGCCTAAAGACAATTAAATTTTATAAGCCCCTAGTTTGTAATAGAAAAAAACTTGTTAATGTAAACTCAAACAAAAATTTAGCTGAGAAAGTAGTTTCAAGTAAACTTGTTAACCCTTTGGTTTTAAACCACTGAATCGATGATGTTTTCCACTAAATTAGAGAATTCTAGTAAATGCTTGTCAAATGCATGTTTACAAAACAATGTTATTCGCGAAAAAATATTTATTTGCTAAAATTTATTCTAATGTTCTAATGTGTGTTGTCTAAAGTGATGTATTTTAGACTAAAAATTACACAAAAAAAAAATTATAAATTAAAGATTTTAAATAATTGTGCGTTTTAAACTAGAATATTGTATTTTTTGTACTCCAAAAATTCAAATAAGATGCTCTTCAACTTGCAAAAAGATATGAAAAAAAAAAAAACCAACATTTAACCTTTATTAAACTTCCGTCCGTTAGACATAGAATTATTATGCATGTAATGCACACTATGAATGCTAAAAGCGAAAAATAACTTGTGAAGATATTTTAGTGTATATTGTGCCCAGCAAAATCTTATCTTCACACTAATTTAAAAAATAAAAATTTTTTGTAACTTTTTGAAACAAATCATAGTCGTATGATTTCTACAAATTAAACATAATTTGTAACTAGCGTCAAATATCATATTGACAAAGCACTGACAGAGTGTAACAATTTAGTATAGAAACTGGTACTGGATTCATAACTAATTTCAAATTTTATTATGTTTTTAGTCATTGTGTGATTAATTCAAAAAAAAAAAAAAATAAAAACAATTTTCAGGTTACTGCGAAAAAGGCTTGTCTATTGTCTCAAAATGCCACTTTCAAGATTGAATTTTGTTTACTAGTCTGCTTAAAATTGTCCCTTAGTGTGCTATCAAAAAAATGAAAACATTTTAAAGATACACATTTTATGGCTATCACGGTCGAATGAGTCAAAAAACCTGCTGTTTCTTGAAAAAAATTTTTTTCGCTTTTAGTAGACGTTCCGATTTTTTTAAAGCGATTCATATAGTTCAAATAAACAAATTATTTAAAATTTAGTTAAAAATTGTCTTATAAAATAATTTTATTTTTGATATATATCTTACAGTTGATTTCTGACTACATGACTTTTTTATGCGCTGTTATTTTTAACTTTAAAATCATTCTAGTGATTAAATTTTAAAAATGAATAATAAATTTAATCTTAAAATGTTAGCATCATTCTAATAGTTTACCCTAGATGGAAAAAATTAAAATTTTATTCTGTGGTCTGTTATTGTGAATAAAAAAAATTTGAGTATCTAAAATTCATTACACATACTCTAATCGCTACCCAATAGACTGATGAATGAATTTAATCAAGAGAATAAAAACTATTTCGTAATTTAAGCCATTTGATACTTTGAATTGAAATACATGCTGCTTAGTATTTATTTCGAATATTTTTCATATTTAATATAATGCAAAATTTTAAATTTTCACATATATTAAATATAAATTTCTTCAAGTTCAAAATTAAATAATATTTATTAATTTTATGAAATTTTACCGATGCCAATTAATCTTCAAAATTCAGAATATTTAGAATTTTACTCATTAGAATTATATTAAATTTGCATCCAAAAAATTTTCGGTTGAAAAACAATTCAAGGCAATGAATTAACAGACAAAAAAGAAAAAAATTGCTTCAAATAATAATTTTTTTCTGAGAATTGTCTGAAAAAAAAGAGGATGCTTCGTAAAACGATTCTATAAAAAATATTCTGTATTTTTTATTGGTCTTAAAAAAGTACTTTAAGCAGAATAATTAGAGAATTACAATGTTTCAATAAAATATCTTAAAATTCTAGGCTAAATAATTTTAAAGGACGATTTAAAGCAGCGGAAATTTATGTAAGTTGTAAATAATTTATAGAATTTTTTAAAACTCTAAAGTCCATTCTCTTAATTTTTATTTAGCGTATAAATCTCACTCTCTTCGTTTTTAGAGCGGAGTGTTGATCAAATTGTGTTTTATCTTGAAAGAGGAATAGAGTTACCACTTTAGGAGTTCTAATGCACATTTGCAAGACGATCCAAAGCTTATGTGATTTTGAAATGGCATTAGAAAATGAAAAATCTATTCTGATGCACATTGTACTAAGGATGTATTTTTCTAACAAATAAATGCACAATAGAATTACAGTCTTGAATTCAGAATTTTATTTAAAAAAATCTTGAAAATATGTTTAAAGAAACATTGTAGAGTAATACAATGAAACTATCGACTTGAAACGAACGAAAAAAAATTTTTTTATTTTTGCCATGGATCATTTAAAAAAAGAAAGTAAAACCTGTGTGAGAGAATATGTTGCGAGAAATTGCAGAAAAAAATTCGTTTAAATGCCTTCAATTGAACAAAATTAATGCTTAGCTTTTTGAAAAGAAAAAAAAAAAATTTTATACAAAAAAAATGATGGTAAGCATCAGATTCTTTAATAAAATCAGACATCATTTTATAATCTGAAGAAAAATATATCAAATACACAAAAGATCAATAATTTAAATCAAATTTTACCTTTAACTAAAAATTTATTTGATATTTGAAATAAAAATTGATAATCTGCAAATAAAATCAAAAAATATGAGATTCCATAATCATGATCTACATGATTATAATTTAGTCTTAATCATGTTTTAGTATTATAAATAATGAGTCACCATTAACAATCTTTTTGCTTTAAATAGGACTCTGAAGCTATGAATTTCATTTTCATTGTTTTCTTAATTTTACATGCCATTTATAAATATTTTTCATTTATAAAACGTAACTTAATTTTCTGATACTCCAATAACAAATAATATGGATTATAATGATTGATATAATATAAAACAAATGATTTATTAAATTTTATCGAATAATTTTATTGTATGCAACTGTTCTGTGCCAATAAAAATTTAATGTATTAAACTTTTTTGAAAGTTATTCAAATTTACTCATTGATAGTAGTGTTTTAAAATTTTTGATCTTCTAAATTATATTTGCATGTTTGCTTTATTTTGTATAAAATTTTGATTGTCATCTTTATAATCGAAATTTATCTAGCTTTTTTTTCATGATTTCAAGTAAATTGGAGAAATTATAAAAGATGACATATCATGGCTGAAAAATTCTTCTTATTAATTGTAAATCAAGACTGATATGTAATAATAAATTAATTGCAATTATAATGTACTAATTTTTCATTTATTATCATCTAATAGATTTATAAATTTATTGAAATATGTATGCTATTAAAAATGTCAAATTCATTTGATTCGTTTAGTAGACAATGTACATTCGACCAGCCTTGCAATTTTATGAAAATTCATTTTTTAAAATTATAAGAATTTCACAAACATAATTTCAGGCTGATTGGAATTCAAAATACTCTTTGGAAAGTTATAAAGTGATACCTTTTTCATTTGTTGCATTGTATAAATTTAAAATATAAAAATTCAAATTACTTCACAGCATATTCATAATTTTAAAAAAAAAAAAACGAAAAAAGAAAACAAAATATAATATCAGTGCGAAATAAATCATAATTTTTTCAAAACTATTTAATATTGATTGAATAATGACAAGATTTACCAATAAAATACTCGAAATTTAAATGTTCAAAAGATTTTATGATTTGAAAACACTCCAAATTGATAAATAATTTTTTTATCTTTCATTATTCCAAGTATTTTATAAATGAAAAAAAATTATGCTTTTAAAAAAATTTTATCTTTAAAAGACCTATAGCACTACACAGAGTTTAAATATGAATTTGAAATTTGAAGAATGTAATTAAAAATTTCAACCTGTTGATTTGAATTAGCAAATTTAATTTAAAAAAATTTTCAAATTTTTATTGCTTAAATATGTATCGATATATTGTTAGTTGTCTAACTATTTAACTGAACTAATTTGTGATTAATTGTAGACAGTTACCTTTTAGATTAAAAAAAATATTTACAGCTAATCGACAAATTTGTTATCTTGTAAACAAAAATTTGAAATCTAAAAAAGTTCATTAATTGAAAAAAAAAATTTTTTTAGCATCTGCACTTAAAATAATTCAAATAAAATTAAATACATAATTCGAAGTAAAATAATACTAATAATTTTATAAAAAGAAATGTAATTCTAATGAAGAGTCGAAAGTGAATTACTGATTCTTCAAATAATTTCTCTTAAAAGAAAAATTTGAAATAATTAAATAACTAAATAGGGTAAACTGAGTTATTTGAGACGAGAAATATTTAGTGCGTTTGTAGAATAATTCTTAGCTTTATAATTTGAGGTAATAGATTTTATTTCTAGAAAAAAAATTTTAATCAATTTTTCGATTGCATCAAGTTCAAAGTCAAATGCATCCTAATCTTTCATCTAAATAATGAAATGATTACAAAAGAAGTTAAACCAATGAGTGCACAAATTATCATGGCTGAAAAAAGTAAGCATATGCTCAAAGAATAGAAAAGTAGAAAGTGGAAAAAAAGCATACTAAAATGATAAAAGTCTGATCTCTCAAATTGCACTAATAAAAGGATACAAATAGGATGCTTTAAGCTAAAAAACATTGATGAAGAGTGTAAAACTGATCTATCAACTAAATTTGTATTATTCAAATTAAACAATTAAGTGTTCTTTTTTATTCTAAAATAAAAAAAAATCATGAGCACAAGGTC
>BLXL01003794.1:0-12235 GCA_023170135.1 Acarapis woodi | reverse complement strand
TGAGTACCAGTATTAATTGCAATGTTACCGAACACCTAGTATGAATTTTTTTCAAAGGATAATATGATGCAAAGTGAGATTATCAATTAATATTTAGTTGTCTGGATTACAAGATTTTTTCATCATTGACCTCTTATTTCTAAATCAATTATATGATCGATAAAATTTATTTTTTACCTACAATCTTTTAATATTCATATCTCATTTATTTTATAATGAATTCGTACAGCAGATAATAAGTGCTCGGATCGAGTGCAAAAATTAGATCAAACACAGAAAGAATTAAGCAATCATAAAAGTGTGGTTTAAAAGTATTGGGGATATCAAGATGAGTGTTTTTCAAATATCCGAATATTCGTTTTAATTGTAATCATACACTCACCTAAAGAGTAACATCAATGATTGTATAAATGATTGAAAATTATTGTGCCGAGTGTACTCAGTGTCGGGTGAAAGTCTGATATTTCCAAAAACCTACGAAAATATAGACGGATACAAAGGATTCGGCATATTTTAAAACATCAAAGACGAGTGTTGGGTGTAAAGCAATAAATGTGAATTCAAATAAAAAAAAACCGTGAATGTGGTGCAGTTTTGTAGGAAATTTAAATAAGAAAAATAATTTTTTTTTTATTAAATTCCAATGAAAACGTTGATTATTAAGTGAGAAAATCAGAATGAAGAAATTTTGAAGTAAGAAAAAAGATCAGTTTAAGTTTTTATAAAAACATGTCAAAGTCTAAAAAATAAAAGTATTTAAGTACCAATTCGATGCATGCATAATATGATGGTCTAAGCAGTTTAATTATATAAGAGCATTTAATAATTTTTACATGATACAAATAAAATCAAGTGCAGATTTGAAATTAAAAAAATGATGACGAAAATTTCAAAAAACTTATCATCATTCGAAAGCAATTTAATTGAGAGAGGATTGAAACAAGATGCTGTCGATTCACAAAATTACCAATAATACTTAAAATCTAACTTATGGTAACTTGAAAGATTAATTTTAAAAATTTATTACAAACTAAATGAATGCGAGGTAAAATAAAAAAAATATAAATGCACTGTATGACTGAATAATCATATAAAAAAATGACCGCTAAAATAGGCTAAACTACTATATGAAAAGCATAAGATTATTACTCTAAATAATATTACTATTTTTTCGGTCTTTATAATTTTCAAAGAGAAACTAATTTTTGAAAAAAATCTGTAAAAGTAAAAAAAAATTAAGATACTTACCTGCATACCCACAATAGCGTAGATAAAAAACAGCATTGCAATGAGCAAACATACATAAGGTAAAGCCTGAGAAGAGAAATTAGTGTCATTGATTTTATTATTTTTGTAATTTCTTAAGTAATAGTTATATGATGAAATTTTATATTTTTTTTCTTTCTATCTAATAAGAGGTTTTGATTGAATATGAAGAAGTAAAAAAATAATCAATAAATTTTTTCTAAAATATATGCTTATTGAATATCAAATTTGATATTTTTATTTATCAATGACTTCATAAACCGTAAAAAAATTTAAAAAACTTGAGAAATATAGAGTTGGAATGAGATTATTGTAAAAGAAGATCAATTTTGAATAAAAGTCACCTTAAATGATTGGATAAAGGTCCAAAGTAATATTCGAATAGTATAACCTTGTCTTAATAATTTGATAAGACGTGCGGCACGAAACAAACGAAGAAAGCCAACATTAAATTGAATCGAATGAATAGCGGTCTGGTTTAGAAAAAAAGAATAAAATGAAATAAAATAAAAAAAAAATTATGCATTGAAAATTATCAAAAAATATTTACACCAAATTCCATTACAGCTGCATCTATTACACTTCCGACCACAGTGACAGCATCGAATATATTCCAAGAATCTTTTATGTAATTCTTTTAAGAAAGAGAAAAATTGCAATTAATTAAAAATGATTAGTTTAAAGGGTGACTGACCAAAAAAATTTTGTTACACCCAAACTTTAGATTTTTCTTGTGCTTTTAAATATCCTTTAAAGTGGTAAATTTTTTAAAGAATGAATCAAAGCACTGAGTTAGAAGAGCACTCTAGTAAATTGATCAAAAGAATGAATAAAAAAGTTTTTAACCTGACAACCAAATGCGATTAGCTTCAAAACACACTCGAGAAGAAAGAAAGCCGTAAATATTTCGTTGAGATAACTTAACATATCAATGTAATCAACATCGGCATTGTGATACTGATTGATGTGATTAAATGAGATCAGATGGAAACGGAAGATAAATTTATTTAGTAAAAAAGAAGAAAGAAATATTAGAAGAAACTTATCTTCAAATTAACAACTCTAAACTGTCGACTTGCAATATTGAAAGATTTTTCAATACTGATTACTTTATTTAATTTATATAAGCCGCATAAACTTAATTATTTGATACTTGATCCACACTTGTCCAAAAATAAATATCAAGTATTAATTTTTTTCATTAGATGGCAGTTTGTTCGTTGGTAAGATAATTTACAAAAATCTATTAAAGATTATTTGTAATTTATTTTTCAAAACGTTTTATTATGTGCTTGCTACGAATTATTTAATTTACAATCTTTTCTATTTTAATCAAATAACAAAATATCAGATAGAAGTATTCCGAACATATGAAACTAGTAATCGAAATGTAGATTCAAAAAAATCTAAACAAACTAAAAAAAATAAAACAAGATATTTTCTAATCATAGATTAAATTTAATCATAAATTAAATATAACTTATCAGAGATAATTTGAATTGTAATTATTTCATTTTCAAAAATTAAAATATATAACAGCTTTATTGGAACAATAAAATCTTAGTTAGAAATAATTATTTCAATCAAATCAAACCGTCCTTTAGTTTCGCAAAAAATCAGTATAATTTATCCTTAGGGTTATTATTCTTTGAGAATAGAAAAAACAAATATTTGATTTAATTGATTCTTATCATTAAACATTTTTTACCAATACGATAAAAATCATCAAGGTACGCATAGTAAGTTTTTTTATACTTTAAAAAAAACAAATCTAAACTTTTTCTATGATTAATCAAAATTAAAAGAATATCTATTAAATTCTTTTGTCTACTCTAAATAAGTCGTTAAATTTTTTATCGCGACTTCAAAAAATCCTTCACTTACTTTAACATATTTATGAAATTCTTGATTTTTTTGTTTTGTTTTTAAATTAAGCTTGTCTAGCCTGAATATATATATATTTTCATCTGCAAAATATGAAAGTAACTACATACTACAATAAAGAGTAAATTATTCAATACAAAACTTGTAAAATTTTTCATTGAGAAAAGGCTATAAGTTTCGAAACTTTAATTATTTTTTGTCACATTTAAAGCTAAATAAAAATTTTTCAAATTAGGTCGAAGGTGATAAAAAGACAACGAATAATACTTTACAATAAAACAGCACACAATAACCTGAATAGAGAATGTTAATTTGAAAAATTTTTGTAGAAAATCTAAATTTTACAGAATGTCACATTAATAAATTGAAAAATACATGAACACACTAAATCTGATATAATTTGGTTTAATTTAACAAAGTTAAAGAAAAAACTAATGCTAATTTTTTGATATTGATTATTCTTAGCTGATAAAGTCAATTGAAGCAAAGTTTGTTAACAAATTTAATTTGATTATTTTATGCTTAGAAAAAATCAGTTTGATTAAAATATAGATATTATTCTGACTTTGATTGATGCTGTCAATCTATCGAATACAAGCAAAATGCTGATCGAATTAAATATAAACCATATAATAAAAAAAAATAATATACTTTTACCCATTAGGTAACAGTGAAAAATAGAAAGTATATTTTGAATGAAAAAAACAATGTCGGATTAAAAAATAAGCCTAACATATCTATTGTATTTTACATAATTCTTGTCAGTGTAGGGCATTGTTCGAAACTATAAATAAAATGAAATAATAAATCAATAATTTACATGAAAAAGAATTAAAAAAATTTTTTTTTTAAACTCAGAGTTATTCCATCTGGTTGTAAAATGCTTCAAATTTTTAGCATTATACAATTTATAAATATATTTTTTATAAAATCAACAACAAGGACTTCAAATGGTTTGTAAATTATTTAGTCTAAATAGACAATTCGATGCTTTGAAAAAATAATTCTCAGTGCAATTGAAAATGGTGACTATCAAAAGTTTTGATTTCTAACAATTTATTATATCTCATCGAACGAATTTGCTTTCTTCATTTTATTTTTTACAAAACTTTTAAAATAAATTAATTATTGACCACATGAAAATAACTTAAGGCAATATAAGTTACTCAGAAATCAATCTTTAAATTCAATTTAATCATTTACTTTTTCAACAAATATTTTTTGTTTCCGTTTTAGTTGAATAAAAGTGTTATGAAAAAACAATTCGTGCATATGATTTAAGTTTTATCTTTAGCTCACAAAAATTATTCATATAAGATAGAGATTATAAACGAAAAAATCAAAAATTATATTTTTCATTGTTATCAAATATAATATCTATTTGAGATACAATGACAGGCCAATTAGATTCTATTATTTCATTTTTGATATTTAGACTCTAAAAAATGATTAATTTTGCTATCGTATCACACAATTCACCAAAAGTTTAATATGCTTAAATTTCATTCTTCTAAACTAACTAACTTGCTGCACTAATTAAAATTATTTTATTTTTAAACAATTACTATTATCATCAATTAATTATTATTATCTGATAGGAGAACAAATAAGTATTATGCTTGAAAATTGAAAACCATAATAAATTTAAATTAACTATTAAAACAATTTCATTTAATCTTAGCACTCACATATAATTAATTTTGTTTCTAAATTTTTACTTTATTTTATTTTGCTCTGTAATGATCTGCTTTGAGATTAAATTTGAAATATCTACATCAAAACGATAAAATTCGGCATAAATCTGAATGATTAATAAAAAAATTTCGAGAATGAAATTATTAATCAATCATTTTTGTTGTTCAATTAAAGGATAAGTAAGAAATTTAAAAATGAATAGAATTGATAAAATTATTTGATCGTAAATTTATTTTACTTGTTCGCAAGTACTAAATGATAAATATATAATAAGAATATAAAAAATTAGCCAATATAAAAATACCGTTGGTTCAGACTTTCCTTTTTTCTAATTTTTGATGATTGTTAATTCAAAAAAATATACAATAATAACTTCATTACTTGTAATTTATAGCTGAAAAGATGTTAAAAATTTTTATATCTAAATGATGTATACATTACTGCAAATATGCTTGAAATAATATATTTATAGCTTTTATGAATTTGAAGGCGAGCATAAGTATTATCTTGTTCATTATTTATAATGAAGTTATAGAGTAAGAAAAAAGGAAATGATCATTGAGTTATGGAAAAAAAAATTTTCATTTAAAAAAATTTTTATATCTATTTTTAAATTTTTATACTAAACACATTGCTATGTTCAGCGATTTTCGTTTTTTTCTTGTGTTCAATTTAAAAAATATATAAAAAAAAAATTTCGGATTAACGCTTCGTTGATATATTCTTCAAAGTAGTGAGAAATGACAGTTATAAAAAATTAATCGATGATCGATTTTTGATTCATTTGTTTTATTTTTTTCTTTAAAATTTGATTGCCAAAAAAAAATTCAAGAATAATAATTATGAGCTAGATATTAGGTGTTGTCAATAGTGATTTCAAAAAATATAATTATTTGTTTTTATGACCTATTTAGGTGGAGGAAACAGTATTTTGTTTTCAAGTAAATCTGATTAGAAAAAACAAAAACAATATTTTACAGATAATTTGAGCAATAATAAATTCAACTGATGAATCATGTAAAAAAATTTATTTGATATAAATAGCTTTTGAAATTTTAAAATATATTTTTAAAAGAGAGATTTTTGAGCTTCCTATTCAATATAAAAAGCTAAAAATTCTATTTTTACAATTTAATTTATATTTTCAGTGTGTCAATCAATAAACAAAAGTATGATCAATTAATTTGCATTAAATTTGGCAATCAAGTTATCTGGTACTTAGAGTTTAAAATATTTTTATTCTTTTCGAATTGAATTTTTTCGTATTTTGATATTTGATTTATGAACTTAACAATCAAGCATTGAATTATTAAACTTGAATGTTATTTAAAATTTTTTCTAAAAAAATAATTGGCAATTGGAAGCTTGAAATTTTCTTCAAAAAAAAAATATTTCGACCTGCATGTTCTTGACCAACATTGCACAATTTTTTTTTTGCTTTTCAAATTTTTCGGAAAATTTTTTTGCCCAAATTTAATTTCTTTATTGATTTAACTGAAAATATATTAATATTTTCTTTTTGATCATTTTTTACTTCAGAAAATTTAAAAATTTTTTCATGATTCACTCAAATTCTTAAAAATTCAAATCTTATTGTATTTTGTCGAAGTAGTTTTTTATTTAATTGTATTTAAGTAGCGGTTCTTTTGTCATTTGCAAGAATCAAAAAAATAAAATTTATAAACTCTATTTACAAGGTTCGAAATCTTGACAAATTATTACACCATAAAAAAAAATTTTTTTTAATAATGACATAATTTTCTTATTCAAAACTATGATTAAATTTTTCAAAGAAAATAATTTAATATAAAAAATCTTCACTGAACTCACCAATAAACAAAAAAATGAGAATTATTGAAAAAATCTTAACTAATTTTTGGCTAATTTATTTTTGAAATTAAAATCTTTTTTGGATCATTCAATATTCGAAAAATTTTTGAGATCCAAAGTAATTTTTTTTTTCGCTTCAATTTCTAAAAAATTTTTAAAAGTCGACACTAAATTAGTATTCTTTTTTGTAGGATTTAAAAAAAATTATTGGTTTAAAATTTCAATTCTAAGCATCATAGAAAGTGTCATTTTCGCATTTAAAGAAGTCAACTTTGATTAAAGAAATAATTTATCCTAAAGTCTAAAAAAAATTTTTTCTAAAATTTTAAAAAATTTTGTAAATTAATTTTCGTATATAATGTTGATATTTTCTATGAACAATCAACGTTTTTATAATTTGAGATTTTGTTAAAATTAAGCGATATTTTTTTCTTTTAAATTATATATTATTTGGTAAATTTAGACAATGATTTTTCCATAATTATTTTTGGACAAGTATGAAAAATTTTTTCTTTTGTGTAATCAAAGTATTAATAGGCTTATTTTAAAAAAAAATTTTTTGTAAAATGAGATAATAATTTGAAAAGAAAAGTAAGTTCTCAAATCTATCAATGAAAATAAATAGATGGAAACTTAAATGAAATTTTAATTTTTTCTTTATTCGCCCATTTTCGTTCATTGAATCATGCAAACTATGCATTCACAATTTAGTTTCATTCCCGAATTACTGAGTTGGGTAAAGCTATTCGATCTAGAACATTTTTTTGACAAAAAAAAATTGATTGTATTTATCATATTTTTTCAGTTCATACACATAGTCGCGACTAATTTTACGGATAAAATAAATTTGTCTATCAATTTTCATAAAAAAAGCAATAACATAATAAATGATAATTATTGAATTTAGGGTTTCACCTATGAACTAGATTAAAAATAAAATTTTTTAGATAATTTATCGTTATGAATTTAAAACCTTAAGACATTAGTAAAAAAATTTTAATTTTAAACTCAAAAAAAAAATTATTCTAGATATTTAAATATTATTCTTGCTTTAATTTCTTCTGGAAACAAAATAAAATTAAGTTATTTCAAAGTTAATTTTTCTCTGCATACGATTACGTTCATTTTTCAATCAAAAAATCACACAAGTCATCAAACTTTATAACAATCAACAATATCACCAAACATTTCATAATTTAAAAGTGTTAGAATTGTTATAAATAAGATGAACATATTAAGGTATAGTAATTACAAAAGTTGACATGTGATCTAAAATTTCCAAAAACAGTTATTTTTTATGAATCATTTCTCAATTATTCGAAATTTAGGTAATAATAAAATTGTGTGCTAATTTCAAACAACTTCGCATAATGATGATAAGAAGCAATCAGCATTCAATCAATGCGCATACACAAAACAATTAACACACTCTTGTAGATTAAATAATTTTTTTCCTAAATGCACGCTTCGTCTTAAAGAAAAAAGATTTTCTTCAAACTTCCGTTTCATTTTGTAAAAATAATCTTTTAGATTAAGACAAACGTTCAAACAGTTTGGAGAAAAAAATGTAACAAATATTGGTCAGATTGATAGAAATTTTGAATAGGTATAATAAATTAATTACCCTAAACCCATATGCGATGATTTTCAGGATACATTCAAGTGAGAACATTGCTGTAAAGACAAGATTACAGTTCGTAAGGAACTTTTTCATATTTTCTTTTTGTCTGTAATGCTGTTGTCCGAAAAAAATTGATGAATGATAAAGATGATAACGTTTAGAAATTCAAATATCAAATTTAAAAATAAATATAATAAGTAATTAAATTTAGACATGCACAGGGGTCATTCTAAAACAAAAGCAAATAAAAAAATTAAAACAAAAAAAAAAACGCCATTCTTTTTGAGCATACATTTGCAGTGTAACGGTCTCGTCCAAAAAACTTGAAGCTTCTTTTAAACTTCATAGTAATTATTATATAATATGAATATCATTAATTCAGATATAACAAAACAAAAGATTAATTAATAAACTGTTTTAAAAAAATTTTAAAAAGGTATTTTTTTCTTCTTATTCGTACCATGCACTAAGGATTTTTTGATTCGAATTTGTGTATAGATCCAATCAAAATGTTAATTACTTACCTTCATCATTAGGAGAATAGTGTTTAAAACGATCAATGTCATAATTATGTATTCAAATGTTGTACCGACAACTAGCTTCCAAACTCGATATTTAAATGAGTCTTTATTTTTTGGCATATATCTTTGACTTGGTCTGGCAGCAATAGCAAAATCAATACAACTTTTCTGATTTTTATCCAATTCTCCTTCTTCCAACTCTTTTCCACCTTGTTCTTTAATTTCAATATTAAAAGGAAAAAAATCTTCATTGTTTAATCTTATAATTTTTTGTGTGAATGTGCTTTAAAAAATTTCAATTTTTCCTTTTTAAAAATATTTTTGCTAAATAGATAAATATCCGGCTTTTCTATAAACATTTGATTAAGTTGATTGATTATAAAGTTTTTATACATATCAAACTTCAATACTTATATAAATAAATTGATTTATATGATATTACATTATTTGTATATACAAAATTATTTATAAAACTACATAAAATTCAATAAAAAAAATATATTGTTGTCAAAGAAAATCAAATTCAACTTTTATTATACTAAAATAAATATTCAATGAAATGTGATGTACTTACCTTGAAATGTAATGATGATTAAAGCAACGAAAATATTCACAAAGAAGAATGGAAATACAATAAAGAATACAATGTAAAAAATCGACATTTCCATTCTAAAATGTGGTAGAGGGCCATAGTCTTCAAATGTCGCATCTGAAAATTAGTATGATGACGAAAAGAAATTGATTTAGATTTAAAGATTTCAAATCTATGATCATAAATTTGTTTAATAAGATTTTTTTTCAGTCTGATAAGTTTATTACTGAATTAGCTAAGTAGTCAACGTTAGGCTTACCCATCGAATTTTGTAGTACACCTGGCCAGCCTTCTCCAGTTTGCACAGCAAATAATCTTAAAATAGATAAAAAATAGGTAAAAATATGAAAAAAATTGGGTAATATTGAAACTCACGTCAGCATGGCTGCACCGACATTATCGTAATTGAAATCGCGAGTTCTCCATATACGCTTATCAATGAACGGAGGCATATCTTTACCGGGAAACAGAAGAAATTCGCCTTGACACTCTTCCTTTGTAAGCTTCGAATCATCGTTACAATAAAAAAATCGTCCATTAAATAGTTGAACTGCTATGACAGCAAACAGAAGTTGAAATAGCATATAAACAATAAGAATATTAAATACATTTTTAAGTGAAGTTACTACACAATCAAATACTGCTTTAAGTTTTGGAACACGTTTTATGGTTTTCAAAGGACGCAATACACGAAGAACACGTAATGATTTCATAGTATTCAAATTTTGACCACCCGATGTACCAATTCGTTTCATTATAAAACCAGCCCATGCACAAATTACTACAGTTGCATCCATAATATTCCAAACATCTCTACAATAACTACCTGGGTGCATAATGACACCTTGATCAATAAGCTTAAGCAACATTTCTATGGTAAATATGAATGTGAATGCATAATCTATTGTGTTTAACATTTCATTTGTAGAAGATGTTTCATCAACCGGATCTTCTGCAGCAAGTGCCATTGAACTAAGGCCAATTACAATCATAATAAATACATCAAAATAAGGAAAATTTACGATTGCATGAACAGCTTGACGCAATGGATTAGTGCTACTTAAAATAAACATCGAAGAATAAGGTAGCATTGGTTTAGGACCACCAGCATCCTCTTCCATATCATCTATTTTGATTTCTTCTTTCTTATTAACTATATCCACATTATCTTTTCGCTCCATCGTATATGTCCCAGTACCATTTATTTCAACTAATTCCTCTTCGTCACGACTTTCTCGCAACGCTTCAAGCTCTTTTTCGCGCTTTTCTGCTTGCTCTTGTTCTTGCGCAGCTGCTTTTCGTTCTTGTTCGGCAGTCATTTCTGAATTTTTTTTTTACAATTAAGATAGAAAAATTTTGTCAAAATAATGCATAATTATTGTGCGTTTCATTAAATGAACTTACCTTGTGCGTTTGCTAAGTTATCAACTGCAATAGCTAAGAATACATTCAAACTAAAAAAGATGAAAAAATCAAGTCAATAATAGTTTTCATGTTCTTTTTACATTGATAGAAAATTTTTTGTGTGCAAACTTACAGAGTATAATTTCCAAAAAGTACTAAAATTATAAAGTAAACTGAATAGATCATTCCACTTTCAATGCCTCCTTGTGAGTAAATAGCTTTATACATGACCTCATTCCAATCTTCACCGGTTAATATTTGAAATACTGTTAATAAGGCGACTACAAAACTGTTAAAATTTTGAGGTGGTGTCTCGTCCTCAAAATTAAAATTTCCACCGAAAAGTTGCATTCCTAAAAATATTGAAAACGCCATATCACAAAAATTTTACATAAATAAAATTGTAACAATGTCAAAATTTGAACAAAAGTTAAATAAACTTACCAAGTAATGCAAATATAAGAATGAACAAAAATAGCAGAAACAAAAGAGATATAATTGATTTCATTGAATTTAATAATGAGGTTACTAAATTTTTGAGCGAGGCCCAATATTTAGTCACTTTAAATATTCTAAGAAGTCTCAATGCTCTAAGTACTGAGAATCCAAATGAAGCTCCTTTATATGCATCCCAGATCACTTCAAACACTGAACCACTTATGACAGCACAATCAAATCTATTGAATGCTGATCTAAAGTAGGCAGTTGGACCAATTGCATAAAGTTTAAACAACATTTCCGTTATGAAAAGACCAAGAAATATAAATTCAGTATAGACTATAATTAAGAAAGAAAAATAATTAATGATGTCGACTTATTAAGCGAATTTCATTATGAAACTTACAAAAGAATTCAGTCAACCACTTCTTTTGACCATAATGTTCAATACTGACACTGACAGTGTTAAGAAAGACTAAAACTATCACAAACCAGTAGAAAAATTGGGTTTTAATCAATCTGCGAGAGGCTAAACGAAAGCGCTTTTCGCCTCTCCAAAAACCCCTACACATGCCTTGATTTTTTAATTTTGTATGCAAATACGTTGCTCTGGCGAATCCTAAAAAAATAAATTTCGCGAAACAAGTGGTCAGTCAATTAAAATAAATTCAAATAAAAATTAAGAAACTAAGTATTCACGATGCAAATTTATTATGTTATCAGATGAGAAAAAAAAAAACAATTTTATTCTAATTAAAAAATAAAATTAAAAATAAAAAAAGGACAGGTGTGAAAACAGATGATCAGCAATTTTTTTTATTCAAGCAAATGTTCAATTTTTATTTGAAAAGCAAGCCAGCGGTGTTTCAAAGAGAGAGTAAAAGATAGAAAAAAAATAGAGAAGATTAAGGACAATATTATGGAAATTTTGTGTTGTGGAAAAGTTTGTAAAACAAAAAATAAAATGGAAGGAAAAAAAGTATA
>BLXL01003783.1:0-17368 GCA_023170135.1 Acarapis woodi | reverse complement strand
GAATCAGTACACAAGTTTTAAATCAAAAAAATATATTCACTTTCGAATTTTTAATACTTTGATTTTTTTTTCTCAATAGACACTTGAAAAAAGAGTGAAATTTCTTAAAAAATTTTAGTCGAAAAATAATTTTTTCATAAAGATTTATGCTTGCTTATTCGGGAAGAATTTTAAATTTTTCAAATTTTTTTAGGAATACGTATTCAAATATCAAGGCCAAGGATGTCAGTTAAGTGCCCAGGAGCCTCATGTGTTCGGTGTTGCGGAAGCAATGTATAGTCAATTGCGTAGCACTAATCAAAGTCAGAGTTGTGTGATAAGTGGAGAATCAGGTGCCGGTAAGCTATTTTTTATTGAATTCAATTGAAATTGGTAAATTTGAGACTATTTCGTTATCAAGGAAAAACGGAAACAACAAAATTTATTTTACAATATTTATGCACCGTTACATCTACTTCAACTTCGTGGTTAGAGCATCAAATTTTGGAAGCGAATACTATTTTAGAAGGTATTTTTCTCAATAGTGTACAATTTTCAAAAAAAATTCTGATTTTTCTTTTTAGCTTTTGGTAATTCAAAGACAATCCGCAACGATAATTCAAGTAGATTCGGCAAGTTCATTCAAGTCTGTTTTGACGAAAAATACCAGATACGAGGATGTCAAATACAAGATTATTTGCTTGAGCAGTCTCGTATTACATTTCAGTCGATTAGCGAGCGAAATTATCACGTGTTTTATCAACTAGTGGCTGGTGCGAAAGCATGCCCGGAACTACAAGCCCAATTTCTATTACAACCAGCAACCTCATTTGCTTATTTAAATCAGTCAAATTGTCTTGTGATTGACGGTGTTAATGACTGTACAGCATTCGATCAATTAAGATTAGCAATGTCAGTTCTTGCAATGACAAGTGATCAAATTGACGGTATGTTTAGTGTTCTAAGTGCAATTCTATGGTTGGGCAATCTTCAATTTGAAGAAACCGAAGATGGCGAATCATGTAGATTAGATGAAACAAATATAGATAAATTAGATTCGGACATTTTAGCAAATATAGCGACTCTTCTAGGTGTGAATGCTATTCGTCTCACTCAATCCGCTTTACAACGTCAAATAAACGTTCGGGGAAATATAACAGAAATTCCATTCAAATTAAATGAAGCTCGAGAAAATCGGCATGCACAAGCAAAAGCGTTATATTCACGTACATTTGCATGGATTGTCAATCATATTAATACTTGTACACAACCAGGTACAGATGCAGGCAATTTGTTTTTAGGTGTGCTAGATATTTTCGGCTTTGAAAATTTTGCAACTAACTCTTTTGAACAACTATGTATAAATCATTGCAATGAAAAATTACATCGATTCTTCAATCACTACGTGTTCGCACTTGAACAAGAGATGGTATGTTGAAAATTATAAAAAATCAATAATACAATTTTTCAAGAATTTTCATAATTTAAAAATTTTAAAAATATTTTCTGATACATTTCTTAGTTGCAAAAATTTCATATCTGAATTACAAGCTTAATTTTTATAATTTACTATTTATATATTATTTAAATCATTTAGATATCTTAGACTTTATAGAAAATGAAAACGGTTAGAATTTCATTATAGTTCTCTTTATATTATCCATAATATAAAAAAATATATAATCATTCTTTATTTCCAAATTTTTCTAAATTTTTTGAAATTTTAATCAATCGGTTTAGAATTTCTTTGACTATAATTTAAACGCTTAGAAAAATTTGAAATTTTGAAATCATTTTTGTTATAGATTTAGAAAAATTGAATTATTTTTAAAAAATTTTATAATTTTTTTCACATTTTGCCAGTAATTCATGGAAAAAATAATTTCGAAAAAAATAGAGTAAAACTTTCACAGAAATATTAGCTTTTTAAATCTTTTTTCTTGAAATTTTCTAGATTTGATTTGAGAAAGTGATTTTCAACCAAAATTTTTCTAATTTTATTTAATTTTGATGTTATTTTTTTTGTTTTTGTTTTTATTTAATTTCAACTCTAAACGCTTTTTCATTGCACTTTTGATGCCATAACATGATTTTTATTACAAATAATTTTAACCCAAAAAATAAATTTGTTTTATTGATGGCTTGTATCCAATGAATTCGTTCTGCAATCATAAAATTGATCAGTTATTGAGATTTTAAAGTTCTTAATAAATTTAATGAAAAACATGCGATAAGAAATTTCAATTTTTTACTTATTTTTTAAATTTTCGAAATTTTTCTCAATTTCTTTTGAGAACAAAAATTTTCATAAATTAAACTTGAATAATTCGAATGGATCAATGATGTCCTTATTGAGTTCAATGACTTATACTATAGTTTTTTAATTACCTAAAAGTCAAAAACAAAAAAAAATGTATAATTATTGAATCAAGTGGTAAAAAAATTTAATATTCTATTTTTACACTATTTTTTTATTTATTCGGTAATACTTATTTAAATAGGCAACTAAAATTTCTATATAGAATTATATTAGATAAATTGATTCGGAAGAAACTTAACAATAACAATTGAGACAAAATATATCCTTGAGAAAAATTTTTTATCAATTATTGAATGTATTAGCTTTACTTGAAAAAATTATTTAGTTCTAAATTAAATTTATCTTATACGTAAAGGTTATATGTTAGCTACCTTCTTAATAATTAATACTATTTTTTTGCACGTAGTACGAACAAGAAGGAATTGAATTCTCACAAGTCAGCTTCACCGACAACACACCTTGTCTTAATTTATTAGAAAAACCACCAAAATGTATTTTCCGTCTACTTACTGAAGAATGTAGAATACCTAAAGGTGAGACTTTTATATTACATAGCTTCACATTCGATTAAATTTTTTTTTAAAAATTATAAAATTTTTGTAAAAAGGAACGGATGTGACCTATGTAAATAAGTTGCACAATGAATTTTCAAATCACAGTAATTACATAAAGGGAGAGGATCGACGAAGATGGACAATGGAGTTTGGCATAAAGCATTATGCAGGGCCAGTAATTTATACGGTAAATGGATTTCTTGATAAGAATAAAGATGCTCAACAAGATCAGCTATTTGATATAATGTCAGAATCTTCAAATACATTTGTGAAAGAATTAATTAAATTTCAAGATTTGTATGGTTGTTTTACTAACAACAAATCTACTATATCCTCAAGTAATTCAACATACAACAATTTGTGCAATAATTTACCAAACGGATCAATGATAAATTCGAATCAGTTTATAAATAGTCAACTAAATGAAAATACAAATAATAATCAAACAAACAACAGTAGCTCATCAAGCAACAGCAGTCAGTGTAGCAGTGCAAATTCAACTTATGGACGTGCATCAGGCCAGACAATTTATGGTTCATTGAACAATTCGAGTACTTCAAAATGTAAGCCTACGGTAGCGGACACGTTTAGGCAACAATTAAGTGCACTGATAGATTTGCTATCTAAAACAAATCCTTGGTATGTTCGTTGTATAAAACCAAACTCTAATAAAACAGGTGATCATTATGATGATGAACAAGTGTTATCACAATTACGATATTTAGGTATGTTAGATATAATAAGAATTCGTAGAGAAGGCTATCCCATACACTATTTATATACTCAATTTTCGAATCGATTTAAATGTATTCTTGACAAGACGAGATCAATTAAAATAAGTGAACAGAATGCTAATTTAGTTTGCAAACAGTTAGTGCAATATGCTTTGAATAATTTCATCAGACTATTAGGTAAAAGGTTGAATTCAATAAATTATTCTGATTATTATCAGTATGGCAAGAATAAGATCTTTCTTAAGTTAAATCTCCATGAAAATCTCGAGCTCCAACGTGAATTTCTTCTTAATCAATCAGCTGTACGAATTCAATCATATTGGAAAGGTTTTCGACTGTGCAAAGAATATAATCGTCTCAAGCAGGCAAGCTTATGTGTACAGCGTCAATATCGTACCATTAAACAGCGTTTGTGGTTTTTAAGACGAAAGCGTGCTGCGATCACTATACAAGCATATGTTAGAGGAATGTGGGCACGTGAAGACTATGAATCAATTAAACAAATGGTCTTGTTGGAAAAACAACAAAGAGAGCTCGAAGAAGCTACCAGACGAGCTGCTGAAGAAGAAGCTAGACGATTAGATTTACAAAAACAGGAAGAAGCTCAACTCATCAATTCTGACAGTGAACAAATAAAGTTAAACGGGAAAACAAATGTAGATGAAGCAATAATGTATGTATTTAACTTTTTAATCGAAAAATATTCAATGAAAGTTTAAATACTTTCAATATATAATTTTGAAAAAAAAAAAACTTTTTAACAAATGTTCGAAATGTAAATCTTTCAAAAAGCTAATTTTCTATCTTTTCTACACCATTGAAATTTTTTAAGTATTCTACGTCAAAAATATGGGTAATTAAACTTTCCTTGTAGTTTATCTTTAAAACCTTGAGGGTTTATGTAGATTTTTTTTTTCAAAAAATCAATTATTGAAAAATTTGAATTAAAGGCATGAAAAGTAATTTCTTTTTTTTTTCAAATAGATTTGCTCAAAAACAAATTGAAAACATCACAAAACTCATGAAACAAACCGGCATTCTCCAAAATACTTTAATTCGAAGTGACAGCGGAATAACACAATCATTGTCATCATCTACTTCATCTCTAGTTACAAATGGTCTAACAACTTCAAATATACCAGGTGATCGAAATTCAGTTGCAACAATTATCTCTAATGGATCAACAGAGGCAAATTTGGTAGATTTAGATAAAATGTTTGCATTCCTTGGTGATCTACAGAAATCCGACTCACGTCTATCAATTGCTACGACAAATCTCAATAATAATAGTGAAAATGCTCTTTCAACTCAAAGTTCAAATCAGACACAAACATCTTCTAGTTCCACAATAACTTCACCATCTTTAATTGCAAATTATAGTAGCAATGGAGAACAAGCTTCACCTAGTATTTGTTCATTGTCATCGGCCTCAGGTAGTTTCTCGTCCACGATGTCGTCAACCACTTTAACAGCTTCTAATAAGGCTACAATATCAAATGGGGAGGATATAAATGCTCAGTTTGAAAAATTGATTCAACAAACTGAAAAGCAATTGAATGAACTAGATCAACTTAATGGTAAACCCATACTTAGAAATGATATTAGAACTAATGCTTGGCCATCTAACCCTCCAGCAACTAGACCAATTAATTCTAACCAATGCTTCAAATTACCACCCAATTATAAGCATGCCAATCCAAGTTTATTTAATGCAACTCACGCTAGCAGACCAAATAGTTTAGCTAGTGATTATAATAGTTATAGTTGTAGTGACCATGCAAGTCTAAATTCAAGCTTCAATAGTTCTAATATACCTATGTTTCGCTTAACCCAATTTAATGCAGAAAATCGCAATCGTAACCAACATATTTTAAATCCCAGTAGTCAATTTAGTAATAATTATTCAACTGAAATTGATATTAAAAATTCCAATTCTTCTATTTATTCCATTTCCTCATCCTTAACAAACGATCAAACTAATTTATCTACAACTACACTCGCCGATCTTATGCAACAATCTGAACAACAAATATTGGAACAAAATCAACGAAACAATGCAGATGAAAAGCAAAATAAAAATGGTGAGGAACAGCTTACTAGTGCTGATAATCAAATTAACGGAGCACCACCAAATTCTCAACGTATAATTACCCAACAACCATTAGTCACCTGTTCATCGAATCACACTCATGCTGCTGATAAAATAAGCAAGCAAATTAGTATTTCACAACCATCTAATAATGATGGAACTTTATTGCTAAACGCTGCACTTCAACAACAGCAACAATTCATTATAAATACAATGGCAAAAGGATTTACTGAACAGCAGGCGATAGTTAACTTTCAGCAACAATATTTGCGAAACACTAATAATATAAAACAATCGGAATGCAACGAATCCCAACAGTCACCTAGTCAAGTGGATGAACGTCGTAAAAAAAGGGTTGAACGTAAAATGCAGCAACTCATTGAACAAAATAATAAAAAAATAGTAACAAATAGTGTAACAGCTATGGCAAAACATGTGCCTGTAAGCAATGATTTGTTGGAATTCGCAGAAAAATATTTCAATAATCATCCTCGTGATCAAACAACCAATTCAATGATCAAAACGTTAACTAGGCGTAAGAAAATAACTGACGATAATGAAGTATATGGAAAAGAAGAAATGTTGAGTTATACTTCTAACTTTAACATACCTACATCACATATTCGAATGGTAGAGCAAGAAAATTCAATGCTCGCTTGTTCTATGTTTAAAGAACTCTGTAAGTATATGAGCCAGCTAGATATGAAATCAGATTCAGAAAAAAAAATTATACAAAGTATATTGAGTAAGTGTATTGAACGAGAAGAATTGAGAGATGAATTTTATGTACAAGTGATGAGACAGCTTACTAATAACACTAGTCGAGACGAAGTGTTAAGACTTTGGGTGCTTATTGGCTTAAGTACAGCAGCATTTAAACCGTCCAAATTACTAGCCAAATATTTGATTGAATTTCTTAAGCGTAATCAATGTAAAGAGAATGCAATTGCATGTTATGTACAATTTTCATTAGATAATTTACAGCCTAAATGTACGGCCACTACCGCCCGTCGTATGGCAGCAAGTGGTCAAGAAATAAATGCAGTCAAAAATCTCAGCAGTTTGCTTGTCAAATTTCATCTTCTTGACGGTAGCACTAAAACGGTAAATTTATCTTGATTAATTTTATTAATACTTTTTTAAAATTTTAACTTGTTCTTTCACAAATTATTAGATCGATATTCATCCGGCGGATACTATTAATGATGCTTTAGTTTGTCTTGCTCAACGAATAGGTTTGAAGAATATAGAGGGTTGGTCATTATTTGAAGTAAACACAACAACAAATACAGAAAAATACTTGCGTAACCATCATTATGTTGCCGATTATTTAGCTAAATGGGAACAAGAAGCTAAGGAATCAGCTAATGAAAAAGATAATTCGATTTATGGAACTGTCATGCATTATGGTACTCTAGGTCAATTAAATAAAGCCTCAACAAAGACTATCGATTTACAGATCTCTTATAAATTTGTATTACGAAAACGTCTCTTCAAAAATACGATTCGTGAGATACCTCACGATGCGATTGAAGTTAATTTGCTCTATGCTCAGGCTGTAGATGCGGTAGTAAAAAAAGATCAGTTTCATGCATCTTTTCGTATTGCCCTACAACTTTCGGGTCTACAAGCCCAAGTAAATTTGGGTGAATACAATAAAAAACGTAGTATCACACATTATAACGATGTACATAATTATATCTGTAAACGTATTTTATCAATGAAACAACCTAACGGACAAACAAAGTCTATAGATTGGCCATCACGTATAGCTGAAGCCCACAATTTGTTTGGAAAGGGAAAAACCGAAATCGTAGCCAAGGTGAGTGTCTAAAAAAAATTTTTTATGACAAAAAAATCTGATTATAAAATATTTCATTTAGGTATGGTATTTAAGTGTGGTTATGCAGTACCCATTATATGGTTGTTCGCTGTTCAATGTTGTTTATAAAGGATATCATCAAGTTAGATCTGGACAAAATGGCCTGCTTCTAGGTGTAAATAGTGAAGCAATACTTCTTGTGAATTCTCAAGACAAACAAATATTAAGTGTTTACAAGTATTCAGAAATTGAAAGTCTTACCGTTTTATCTACTGAATTGAATGAGGAAAATCTGATTACAATTAAATTAAGTAAAAATTCAGCACAAGATCAAAAATTTCGTTATCTAACATTTGAATCCATACAAAAAGATAATATTGCATCACTTGTCTACTCGTATGCACCTAATCTAAGTGTAAATCAAGAAAAACAAATTCTTAATACGAACACAAATATTAATCGCCGTCATCTCAAAATGACCTTAGAAGATCGTATGAAATTCTATAATGAATTGATGAATTGTCGTAAAATAATAATTGAGTCAGGTATATTACGAAAACCAGATAATGGTCAAATACAAGAGAATAAAGGATTCATGAAGAGTACATTGAAAAGATTAAATAAAAATAAAATCGAGAAAACAATCAAGGCTAAATGTGGCAGTTTTGCCGCCGATTTCGAATCAAATTGTTTTGCACTTTATCCACACAAATTCTGGGCATTTTCAGATCACTCAATCGATAATTCAATTCTTATAACTGCTGACCCAGAGCTTGAACGTACTGCATTGCAGAGTTTCAATTCAATTTTGAAATATTCAGGTTTATTATCGGTCGAAAATTTCACGTCTAGTACAACTAGTACCGAGTACACCACATCTGCTGATTCACTAAGTACACTGAATTCAATAAATAACGAATTTAGTCAGATAACTCTTGCTCAATTAATTATACATAGGGCAATGCATAAAAATGCAAGTGACTTAATTCGAAACGAACTATTTCTTCAACTTATCAAACAAACTACTAATAATCCAGAGCCAAACTCAAAGGTCAATGTTAAACATTGGCAATTATTAGCGTTAGCGTGTTCAGTCACGTATCCAACTGATAGACGAATTTTAGCGTTATTAAATGCACATTTAAGAAGATGTATTTTAGATGAGCACACAGCTGAAGGTCAATGGGCTATATTCACTTTAAGAGCATTATTAGGTTCTGTTGAAACTAAGGGACGAAAATGGACACCATCCCGTGCAGAAGTACAAGCAACTTTAAGCAGAAAAAGAATTTTGGCTCGAATACATTTTCTTGACACACAATATCAAGCTGTAGAATTCGATGCAAGTTTTTTTTTAATTGGAATTGTATTGCATTTTATTTGATTTTTAAAATTTTTTAAACAGGCTTGTGCAACGGTGGGTGAAGTGATCGAACAAGTCATGATCAAAATTGGTCTTAGATCAAAGTGTCCAGGTTATGCATTGTATCAATGCTTAGGTGATCAATACGAACAAGTACTAGCAAATAATGAGAAAGTAGGAGATTCATTGGCTTATTGGGAGAGATGGCATCAAGAACAAATCAGTTTAGCAGCAAATTCAATAAATCAAAATTTACAACAACAATTCACAAATGAAGGTCAAAAAAATTCGTACTTGATGAATAATATAAATTATCAGAATGCACAAGTAGCTCAGAAAATGAATAAATTAGCTCAAACGCAACATTATTTTGTGTTCAAAAAGCATTTATTCCTTGACAATTACATTGACATAAAAAGTGATAATGTTGAGAGGGAGCTTTTGTTACACCAGGTGCTTCACAATATCAAAATGGACAAATTTCCGATTACTGAACAAGAGGCTAGTATGTTATGTGCATTAAAATGTCAATTAGAATTAAGTGATGCTGAAGATGGTGACTTTTCAAATCTAAATGGTTTTTCAGGAAGTATGTGTAGTAATCTTAATGAGGCGAATAATTGTGACATTAAAAATGCATACATTGAAATACTGCAAAAATGTTTGCCCCTAAGATTACTTGAAATAATTACACCGGAACAAATACGTATTCAACATCAAGCGATGAAAGGAATGAATCGAGAGAGTGCTAAAGATGCATTTTTCAATTTAATCAAAAGTTGGCCATTGTGGAGTAGTACATTATTTGAAGTATCTCAAAAATACGCGACTTCTTGGCCACGAAATTTGTGGCTTGCCGTTGATCAGAATGGAATACATATACTAGAAGTTAGATCAAAAAATGTACTTGAAACCTGCAACTATAAGAATATTGTAGACTATAACCCAACAATAAATAGTTTGATGATTGTGTCATTAAGTAATAATATGGGAACAAAACCTCTAAAATATATATTTCAAACTACTCAGGTAATTTACTTTTATTATGACAAAAAAATCGTATTATTTTAATTTATTTAACTAATTTCGTAGGCTTTACAAATCGCTCAATTGATACGTGACTACACATCAGCATTAGCTAGTCAACGCGGACAAGGAAAGAGGAAATCGGTTGAATTTGATCTAATACCAAAAGTTCAGAAAACAACAACTATAAATAATGACACTACTTCTAACCACAATCAAACACCTCAGCCCACTCCAAGATCAAGTCTGATTCAACAGAGACAAGTGCATCCAATGCAAAATAAAATAAAGAATCCACAGATTTTTGAAAAGTCAGACAATTATTCAAACGATACCTTAATACAAAAGCAATTAAATCAAAATCTGCAAATGCAAAATGGAAACCCTAATCAGCCATCAAATCAATTTTATCCTACTCATCGCCGATCAAGGCCATTGTCAATACTTTACAAAGCACCTCCGATAATCACTACACAACCAGAACATGTTTAGAATGCTTTTTTGAAAGTGTGAAAATTTTATTCAACCAAAATATTAAGATGATTGATTTTAGATTATCTTGATTATATAAAGTGATATAACAACAAAATAAAATATCTTATATTATTAAAGTCATTCAAGATGATCTCATGGAAAACTACTTTTGCACATATAGCTTTGAATATTTTTTCTTTTGAAATAGGTACAAAATACTTTATAAAAATGCCCGCAGATTATAAAAATACTTGTAATTATAAAATAAAGAATAACTTACTAAAGTGTGCCAATGAATATTTTCAAGAAAAAATAAATTCTATTTAAAAATATATACAATAACGCAATAATGATTTAGATGAATACTATTAAATAAAAACTAACTACATTCAAATATCAGATTCGAAGGTTTGTTTTCTAAATTCACTTTTTTAATCTTTGGATTTGATTTTAATGACATATAATACCATACGGATTTATTGAAAAATTCTTTGAATAATCGTTCAGGAAGCTGGTTTGTAATGTTTGGACAACGATAAAGTTTAATTTTAGTAAGGGCATTAAATTCAGGTAATGTTTTTATAATACATATGTCGCTCAACGTTAAATTGTCTAATTTCAATTCAGTTAACATTTTAAGTTTTGATAATCCAACGAGTGTTTTTTTAGTTAAATTCGTCGCATTTATGATTTCAACTGAATTTATTCTAGCGCAATTATCAGCTAATGAATCAAAAATTATATCGGATAAATAAACTCTTGTCGGATCGAATTCTAATGAAATTTTAAGCAACCTATCACATCCTCGTTGTATTTCGTTAAAAACTTCATCGGTAAAACAAGGCGGATTTGAATAGTCGGCTATTTTAAGTATCTCTAAACGAGTGTACATCGAAATTAATTTGAATTTATAATCTTGAGATTTGTGAAATCGAAGATTAAGTGTGGTTAGTTTATCGAATTTGATCATACTTTCAATAACATGAAAATTAAACGGTACATGTTCTATTCCAACAGTGTTCATTTGTTTACGTTCTTTATTTAATAGTAACCGCCAATTATCTAATTGAAATTGTTCGCAATTTTTTAACTCAAGACAAACAAAATTTGTTGGTAAATACTCGAAAAAAATTCCTGTTATTCGATTACAATGAGATAAACGAATACTTAGAACTTTACCGCATTCTCTCATAATTACTTTGAGACCATTATCATCGATTTCACACTGATCCAAATTAAGAATACTTAAATTTACAGTATAATCAGGTAGTGCGTTCATATGCATATTTTCAAACGTTGAACCAGCTAGTGTCAAATTTACCAGACTTCGACGTCTTATTAACTCGAGATATAAATTAAACTCGATTGGATAGGCAATTACAATAGAATTTAGTTTAATCATATGCTTATTAATATTTTCAATTAAACTTGGGGCAAGTTCACCTTTATTCATAAAGAGCGGATCTACCGTGCAATTGGTAATCTGATCTATTCGAATGTTTAGCACCATTTTGCGCTCGATAAGTGCAAATACAGTTTCATTTTGTAATATTTGATTGATGCAATTTCTAAAGCGTTTTGATACACGCCTATATTTGAATTTATCAGCCATTGTCATAACTTTAAGTATTTCCATTAATTCACAGTCCGTAAGTTGGTCGAGTTGATTGTTGAATAATTTTAATTCAGGTGTTAACTTTTCAACTTTGGCGATTGCTAAATTCGTTCTAATAATTGAATTTTTATGCTGAACATATTGATGTGCATATTGATAATTTTGTACTTGTAAACATCGACGAACTTGTTTTTTTCGTTTCGTTTCTAATTTTTCATATATATCTTTATCAATTCGCCAGGTAATAAGTGCCTTCGAATCTTTTTTTATTATATTTGGATCACCTTTTTTTCTAGTAGTGATATCGAATTTGTGTGAAATTAATTTATCACATCTCAATTTATCAGTTATTGATTTTTCAGGTTCTTTTATTCCAACCACTTGTAATATAGGTTCACCAATTACTTCGTCTATTTTAGATACTTTTTCTTGTACTGTTGAACCAACTGTAGAAACAATAGAAGAGGCCAAATTTTTTACATTTTGCATTTTATCGAAAAAAGACGTAATACGTTTTTTAGATTTACAATCCTCATTTGAGCTATGTCCTTTACTTAATATACTAGTCACGCCTTCATATGTAATGTAAAGAAAAAATTGTTAAATTAAATAAATCTTAACATCAATATATCACACTCACTGGCTAGGCTATCTTTAGAATTACTGCTCCGTTTAACTTGACAATTTTCTTTTTTGATTGTTTTTTTAGATTCCTTATCATTTGAATTTGTTATTTCTTGTTTTTTCATTTTTGATTTCTAGTTATTAAATTTGCCTCTCGTTTTATACATCATTTTTGATCTAGTTAAACGAAGTTAATAAATCGAATATATGATACATGGCTAAGAAACAGTTAATAATATTTTTAAATTAAAAAACATGTTTAACTTTCAAAATAACATAATTCGTTATTGTTCACAATCCACTAGCAACAATGATTGAATTTCACATTTATATGTCTAAATTTAGGCATTGAAATTTTCATCGAGTTAAAATTTTATTAATTTGAATATTTACCTAGAATGGTAAGTGTTCGCCCTAAGCATTTTTTAAGTTTCGAAATTTTTTCATTTATCCGAAGTAAAATTAGGATTATTTTCATTGATTAAAATAACAGTGATTTATTTCTTAACAAAAATTTTACATAATTGTTAAGGAGATTATGATACAATTTTAGCCATTTGTCTAATTTGAGCTAAAATTTCTTTAATTTACCTAATTTTATGACGTTTTTATTAATTCATTCGCTCAACTAGTACAGTTTACCAATGCTTCGCCAACTAAAGAAAAATAATAAATTAGCATTTTTGAGTTTAAGTTTTAAAAAGATGATTAATAAATATGAATCAAGTATGCTTTTAAGACCGAATAGTATAGAAATTTACCTTCAATGGCGATTTGAGCTTCAGCTTTAGATTGTTCTGTACTTGCAGATGATAAATCACTTTGAGCTTTAGATAAAATATCTTTTGCGCTTTGTGGATCAATCCAATCTACTGGAACAGCCTCCTCAGCCAACACCTGCACAGACGAATCTTCATTTACTGTGATTGTTCCACTACTTACTATGTGAATAAAAAAAATATTTAAGAATTAAAAATGTATGAGGAAAAATGAAAAAAAAAATTCAAAATAGCTTATTTTCGAGTAATGACGAATTAAAAAGTGATTTATTAAATCGGAATAAATCAGAATTTTTTTTTTGGAAAAGCATTTCCTCTTACAATAAAAATTTAATTAAGTGTTAAGGTTAAAAAAAAATTATATAATTTAATTACCAAAATATTTTTTTTCACTTCCATCATCTTCAAAAACGGTTACAACTCCTGGTTTGATAACAGCCAATACGGGCACATGATTGGCAAGTATACCAAAACTTCCACTATAAGATGGTACATCAACTTGTTTCACATTTTTCTTATCATAAATAACCTTTAATAAAGATATATAAAGTTAATGCACGAAAAATATTTTCCATTTATTGAAAACACATTTAAAATTCTTACTTACCTGATAAGGTGAAGAAAATGTAAAGGAAATTTGATTAGATTCTGAAGCAAAATATCTTTTGGCCACTCGAATTGAACTTCGAGCGATTAATTTTGAAGTAAAATTGAACATTTTTAAAATTATTAGGTTAAATATATAAAACTAATTTTAGAATGACTTAATCTCTGTCGACAGTGTGCAAAATTTGTATTTTAAAAACCAACGAAAGGTCGGATTACTTTGAAAATAATGTGCATGCGTATCTCGATATTATGGAAGTTAAGGGAAAATTTTCTAATATTCAAGTGAATTCCAAACATAAATAGTAATAGCATATTTTGTATTTAAAATCATATTAAATAAAATTATCAAAATGAATGACTTGAATTTGTTTACAATACATTAATATTTTTATTTTTTTATCTTAGAAATCAAAAAACAATAATTATCAAATTATGGATTTGAATAATGATATTTTATTATCTATAAAAGGTAAGATTATATATTTGAATTGTAAAATTTAATTTAAATTAAATTTAAATTAATAATTTATATTATTTTACTAAAGTCAATAGAGTAATACCCAATAATCCGAAAAATGTGTTCAAATTTCTTAGTTTAGATGAATATGAAAAGTATACTAAGTTTGTTGATCAAATGTTAATTGATAACTCACTACCTGATTCTTTAAGCAATGAATGGAAATTTTTGCCTCAACAAATTAATCGAAGTTATCTTGGAGAATCAATAGATTTTTTTGTTCTACTTACAAATGATTCGATTAGAGAAAGTGTTTGTCAGGTAAATTGCAAGGTTATTATTGAGAATTCCAATGATCAATTTGTTATTCATGAACTTAACAGTGATGATTTGGATGCTAAAAAATCCATATATGCAATAGTTAAGCATGAAGTAAAATGTTTAGGCAAACATCAAGTCATCTGTTCAGTCACTTATAAAATATCAAGTACTAATGAAGCAAAGATATTCAAAACTACCTTTCAATTCATCGTAGAAAAACCTTTAGATGTAAAGACTAAATTTTATTTTGATGACGATTTTATAATTAATGATATTTGTCTTGAAGCAACCTTACAAAATTTATCTATTTTACCTATTTCACTAGAAAGTGTCTATTTAGATCCAATTAAATATTTCGAAGTTATTGATATGAATTATGTAGAACGGGCAAATAAAAGATGTCTAGTGTTCGGTGAGGTTAACAAATTTAATTATGGAGACATTCAACAATATTTGTTTTGTCTCAAAATCAAGAAAGACTATCTAAACGATCTCAGTACAATCGGCCAAGTCAATAATGTCGGGAAATTAAATATAATTTGGACTTCATCTACAGGTATTAAAGGTCACTTGCAAACACCTCAACTTTCATTAAGTGTACGTTGCCAACCATTGTAAAATTTTTAATCTTCTTTTTTTTTTTAAATTCGATCGCTGAAATTAAAATTATTAGTGAATTTCAAGTTAATTCGAATCAGTAATTTTATAAATTTTAGAAACTACTAATCATTATTTTTGAAAAAATTTAGAAACGAGACTACGATGACTTGCAATTTTTCATTCAAGAGGTTCCTGAAAAAACTATTGTCAATCAAGAATTTATAATCAAACTTTGTTGTACTAATTACAGGTAATTTTATATTATAATTTTATTAGATATTTTAAATCTGCATAAAACGATGTTAAAGGGAAATTCTCTTTTTTTTTTAATGAAAATTTTTATTTCTTCTAGTAATAAGGATATGGAACCTTGTCTCTATTTTGATAACAAAGATACAGCAACACAAAGCATTTTGTGGCTAGGTATATCGGGCACTAAATTTCCCAGATTGCAACCTACTGAAAGTATTACTTTTGAAATGACTGCCTATCCTGTGGAGACGGGTATACAGGTAATTCCATTGTTAAGAATAGAAGATGCTTTGAATAACAAATGTTACAATTTCAAAGAAAAAATTTATGTTAATGTGTCGATTTGTTAGAAGAATTTTATTTTTCACATTCAAATTTTTTTTAAATACCACACAATTTTTTTTATTGAACTTCAATTATTTTCTAAAATTTGAAATTTAAAAAATGTAAGCTTAGAAAATCATTTTTTTCAAGGTTGAATCAATATATTAAAACAATATTATCTCATCATGTAATACTCTTTATCCATCACTTTCAATTTTGACTTTCTCTTCTTATAATATCAAATTCTGATCTTAATTGCTCGATAAGTTCTGGGTTTGATTGTTGTATTCGTTCAATCAATAATTGACCACTTTTGACAAAAATAAAATGAAAATTAGCACAATTATAAGGTGAAATTTTCATAAATCTATATTTCAATAAACAAATTATACATTTGATAAATTAAAATTTTTAAACTTACGATCTAAAAAATGACGTTAGATCAGGCAATCTTGTATTTGATTGACCAGAATTTGCATTTGTTGCATCGCTGTTCGTTGAGCCGTTATTTGTCGATTCATTGTTTGTTGAATCATTATTTGTAGACTCTTGATTGGAATTAGTATTGCCCGCTCCATTTGCAACACCAAATGTGTTCATTACTAAATTAAATATATTGTTAGCTCCAGTTTCACTACTCATAACCCGTTGAGCGAAATCCATGATTGCTGGATTTTGTACAAAGGCATTTAAATCCATATTACCAAATAAATTAGCAAAAGGATTTTCTCTTTGTTGCTCGTTCGCCTTTTCTTCGGCTATTTTTAAATTATTTTTAAAACTTTCGTTGTAGGGATCGAGCTCGATGGCTTTTTCGTAAAATTCTTTAGCCTTTGCATGATCATTTAAGCTAGCATAAGCCAAACCCATTCTGCCGTATGCCTTACTATAATTCGGGTCGATTTTAATGGCTCTTTGACAATCTTCGAGAGCAAATACATGATTATTTAATTTGCTGAAGGCAGCAGCTCTGTACAAAAAAATACAAATAGATTAACAAAAAGTTAATTAAATCTTTTGCTTATAATTCATTACTGATTCTATTAGTAAATTTTCACTTATACTGAATTACATATAAATTTGAAAAAAAAAAAATTTATAATTTAATCAAATCTAAAATTCAAACTATTGAATTTTTATCATAATCACGAAAAACTCATAAAATTCTTAAAAAACTCAAAACAATTATTGATCAAATTGATTATTTTTCTTAAGTAGTCTAATCAAAATAAATAAGAGAATGTTGATTTCATTCAGATGATACATTTATAATCTAATTACTTCTTATTTTAGGCGAATCGGTAAAATATGAATAAATATATCACTTGAAGTAATTTTTTTGTGTTACTAAAATGAAAATTATCTTATGTATTACGTTTTTAACAGTTCTATCGATAATTTGCTATTTTGTTTTTATTATTTTTGT
>BLXL01003751.1:0-13243 GCA_023170135.1 Acarapis woodi | reverse complement strand
TTACATTACTAGATTTCACCCACATTCCTCGAAGCACTAAAATTTGAAAAATATTTAGCATTCAAGTTTTTAGTCTCAAAGAAAATCTGAAAAATTCCTAATACTTTTAGTTTTTAATACTCTTAGGCCATATATTAGATTAATAGAAAAATTATATAGATCATTTTGATAAATTATATATTCAGATAAAGATCCGAAAAAAAACATTGATCTTCAATTTAGGTTAACAATTGTCCATGGCTTTCTGGTCAGTGAATTGACAAAAAGCGAAAATAGTTAAAATTTAAATTTTCTTATTGAATAATTTATTAGCTTTATCTATTACTTAGCAAATATTCTGTGAAACTATAATCCATTAAAAGTACACCATAAATTCTTTTATTTGAAACAAATTCATTTCTTTTATTTTAATTTCAGATCAATTTTGAAGTAAAGAACTTGAACTTACTAATGAAGTTGTTTAATATATGCAATTATAATTTATACCAGATTCGCATATCTATAATCAATAATCAGTCTTTCCTAATTTAATGAATTTTTGAAACGTATTTTAAGAGCTGAGTTGCTGAAAATATTTTTCTGAGAATGTTTTGAAGATTTTTGTATGTAAACAAAACAATTATTATAATTAATTAACTTAAACTAATTTTATCAAAACTTTTTATATAAAATTAAATCAGTTCAATACGTTTCAACTATTTATTATTATTTTCTATATTTTCATTAGAAATTTCTAAATTGAAAGCTTGAGAAGTCAAAATACAATAAGTTCTTACTTAAGCCAACTTCGTCTGTTAACAAGAGTAATTTAATAAACTTAAATTTTAAATTTTCATCTATGATGTCAATACGCATACAAAATCTCAAAGTACCTTGATGCTATAAAAAAATTAAGTTTTTTTGTCATGTGAATTCTAGATTGAGTTACAAGCAAGTTAATTGTCTGTAATGAGAGAACTAAGCAATTTGTTATTGTTTTTTCTAAATCGACTTCTAACGCCCTATTGAATTTCAGCTCATCACTTCATGTAAATTCAATGTTCTTATAGTCCTTTATTTCAGTTTTACTGTTTAAAAATTTTATTAAAATATTTTAAGCTTTAATTTTCCCAAGAAAATCTTTTTATTTCGAATTTAAGCTTAAAATCTTTCTTTTAGAATTTGGTGCTAAATTTGATCTTCCAAATTTTAGTGCTTCGAGGAATGTGGGTGAAATCTAGTAATGTAAAAAAAAAAAATTTCAAATCTAAAAAACTTATCAAATTAGAAAGTTTTTTTCTAAGTCTTTAGATTTTGTGATTTTATCAGACAAAATATATTTTATTATAAACGTTTTATAAAACTTAGGTTACATTTGTGTAAAATATTAAAAAGAAACCATTCACAGTCAAAAAATGTGATGCAAGAAAAAAGGTAGAAATAATTTTGTTAGTTTATCCAATGGGTTCGCAAATGATTCTCATTCAAATTTTCAAGATTATAGGACTGAGATCTTCTAGTTGTTTACATTTTGAATTACTAAACTTATGTTTTACATACGCAATCTATAATTTGAAATCCAAAATTTTAATTCTGTAGTTATTTAATAGATATCCATTTTGTTTAATTTGAGAATAATTTTTTCTATCTAAAAAGGTTTAATGAATTCGCTAACATAATTTTCATATAGTTCAACTCTAAAATTTTATATTAAGTTATTTATGTATAAGTACTGAATTTTTAGTGAAAAATATTGCCAAAAATTATATTCATTTTCAGCTTAAGACTGAACCTAAAGGTTTTGAGATCATTATGTGTATTTGATATATTGGCTAAAAATACACAAGAGGTATATGACCCTATCAATCAAGCGAATGTTTCTACAAGTCATATGCATAATAAGTTTTATATTTTGCTTTCAATATATTTTTAATAAAAAAAATTCAAACCATTGATTGTATATTTATCATTTTTATGCTATTGTTTTCTACGCTATATTATTACTTGCTTCCGATTAACAAGAATAAAAATTTATAAATAGTTTATGATTATGAATTAATAGTCGATTAATTTCCGTTCATTAGTTTTGTTTCTAATAACTTGCTTTATTTAAGTTATCATTACTAATGATCAAAATAAAACCATTCAGATATCATAGGGCCATCCACTTACACTACAAATGACACTGCAACTTGTAAACTATACTTGTTTATGATATCTCAAATATAATAATTTCGCTTCAACAAAAATAAAATCTTCTTTCCATTCATTGAGCAACCTATAAAATTATTAATTTATTTATTTTCTTAAAAAATGACCGATTTCATTGAAAATACTCTTTTTCGGTCTGATTCTTTATCACAGATGATTACCTCTTTATTTTTCAAACTTAAATCTACTTGTGTAGAAATTCAATTTTATCATTCTTCTTATTTTGAATTGCCATTAAATTGTTTGTATAGATTTTTTTTCCAAGTTGATTTTTTACAAAATAAAATTTTACCTGTTCATTAAAATAAATTTAATTGAATTTTAATATTCTTCTATTACGATTTTTTGCGTCACAAGTCACTGACTCGATTTTCATGTCACAAACAGAATTTTTTGATAATTTACTTTAATAAAATAACTAATACAATACAAATTTTTGCTTGATAAGAGAACGGAGTATACGTTTTTGATCTTCAAACAGTGGACTTTGAATGAAGTGGTGGCCGATTGATTTATGGTCAATGCTTTATGTTAATAAGTTTTATAAAAAATGCTTACAAAACGTAGAAAAAAGTTTCTTTTTACATATTTTATGGAAAAAGAATAAATTTTTCCCAATCTTTGTAAATCGAATGTCATTTTCAGTGATGAGTTCTCAATTTTCTTTGTATTAAAAAATAACGATTAACGCTACATTTATACTAAATTTTTCGAGTAGTACTATATTTCTAGTTTCTTACTAGTTTTTTTATTTTTTTTTTCCAAGTAGAATCATCGGAAATCTTTTCTTTTATTTTTTCGAAAACAATTGATTCAATATTGCCATCGTATATTTTTATTATGATTTACATTTTTGTAAATACCATTACTTTAGTAGCAGACGTTTTTTTATTAAACATAAGATTTAATAAACAAATTGAAGCATTCACAAATATCTAATATGCACTTTATAAATCCATATAAAAAAATTGTGATCATGTTATCTGAACTATAATTCTACATTTCAACAAGTTACGATTAGTAAGCTTTAAATCATTGATTATTTACGCACCTCTTTTTTGTGTGACTATTTTAGTCTAGATATTTTAAAATATTTTCGACAATGTGTAAAAGAATCTAATTTTATTAAGTTTAATATTGGTCAAATTTCTAAACTTAGAATATTTTCTTTAAAATATGATACTTCAATTTGATACAAGTCATTTATATTTCTGGTTTAATATTATACGCTAGTTTACATAGTACCCTATGTTTCTGACTGAACAGGAAGTTTAAAGCTTATCCATGAGTTAATTCTATTATATATCTTTGTGTTCATGTTTTTTTAAATCATCAGATTGTCAACCTAAAAAAATTCTGCAAACTAAATAACGTAGCTGAATGAGAAAAAAAAATTAAAATTGAAAAAGAAAACAAGTTAAAATTTTAAATTAATCAAAAAAAAAGTTGAATGGTCTGGTTTTAAAGAATTCAAGCTCTGTTTGAAGTTTGTATGTCCAATCTTCAATTTCATTAGTATATGTTGTTTTCAAAAAAATAAATAACATTCGTTTTTTACAATATGAATATTTACGAATAAGACATTCGATATTATCAAAGATACAAATTGTAATTTTATTTTTAGGGACTCTTTATGTATGCATCTAAATCTTTGTATTTTTGAATTTTAACTTTTTATCTTTTATCTTTTAAAAAGCCAATTTTTTTTAATACTAAAAAAAAATGCACATTATAAATTACAGAAGTAGTGACCGGATATTCTACATCGCAAAAAAAAAAACTAATATTAAAATCATTGGTAATATTTTTATTTAATAAATTTATTTCAATTCATTTGTTAGTTGTGTTGAGCCATTGATAACATGAAAATTTTTAATTTTTAATTAGAATATTCGTTCATTATATAGCAGTACGCGAAAAAATTAATTTCAATCTGTTTGTTAATAAAATTTTTTAATCGTGAATTTTTTCGTTTTTGACACTAAAAAAAACATCAAATTTTTGTATATCATTATTTTCACTTTTCATAAGTTGATTAATATAAAAAACGTTTTTGTTATATAGGATTAAAAAAAAGTTAACATTTTTCTATCTCAAAATTATGTAGAAACAAAAAATATTTTCGTAAAAATAAAAAATTGAAAAAAGTCAGGCCTAGTTTAACTTAAAATTTTTATGCGGCATAAGAAATAATTTTTTTTTATTTTTCAAATAATTAGGTAGCAGAAATTTATTGCAAAAAATTCTATTTTATAAAAATTTTTATTATTTCCCTTAGATAGTTTGGAAAGGGTTGAAAAATTTTACTCACAAAAATCAGTAGCAAAAGAAAATTTTGAAGGAAAGCATGACAGATATTTTTTTATTAGATTTAATTTGTCATTGAAAATCTGAAATTCGAATCCAATTTAGATTAGGAAAACAAATAATTGATTTTTGAATATTCTATTTTTTAATTTCTATTTTTAGTAATTATGCCTCATTAATATAATTGTTTTCAATTCTTTAAGCTTTTATTATCTAGCATTAGTTTCAGTTATTTTCAACTACTGTGAATAATTGAAGCCAAAAAATTGAATTCAATTTCATTAACAATTGATTCCTTTTGAGTAAGATGCAAAATTAAATTAAGATCTAGAAATATGAACAGAAAATTTTCAATATAATGGGCATTTAGTAAATCCAATAATTCGAACGCTTAAATATTAAGCTCTATCGATATTTTGATCATACATAATAGCAAATTTTTCCGTTTAGTTATTGGCAAAAACTCGCAAAATTTTCTTTTGATCTAAAAAATAATGTCATTTAATATTTTTTTAATTTTTCGTACTATTGAATCCTTTGGTTTTTTTCTTTTATCTTTCTTTACAATTATTTTCTCTTTACTATGCCCATAAATTTTAGCCAGAGAATTTTGGCATAAAAAAATTAAATATCGACTTATTTTTCATCTATATTTTATTTTTTATCAGCTTTTTTTTTCTTTTACTTATTTAGATACCGACAAATCAAAGATATTTTTCGAAAAAAAAACATTTTAAGATAATAATCTCTTCCTCACAGGAAAATTTATTGTGAAGATATTAAGTTATGAAATTCTTACCCCAGTTTTTTTAATGCATGACAATCGCCCATTAAATCAAATTTCAATTAGATTATATTCGAATTGTATTTTAATAATGTGTTTGAAAATTACTACAAAAATCTTTTTGGAATCTCATGATTGTTGATTATTATTATAATTAGATGATTCAACCCTGTTTGTGTTTAGCAAGGTTGTGGCTCTTAAAACTATCACTTTCAGTACATGTAATTATTTTATTCTCTTGATATTTTGTCAAATTTCTTTTCTAGCTACATATTTTTACACTTTTCACGCCTAAAGTCTGAATTTATCTTTTATTCAACATTGTGTCCATTTTTTAATTGTAACATCAAATATTTAATATAAATTTCAGAATTTAATCTAAAATAATATATTGAAAAGCATCTCGTTTAAAGGAAATTGAAGACTAAAAATACTTTGATTTTCGGCAATCGTTCTGGTGCTAGTAATAATTTATTGAAATTAATAAACAAATTAATTCATATTGCAAATTGTTGCAGATAAAACAAGAAGGTTAATAAATAACAATGAATACTTGCAAATGTTTACGAATAATCAAATTATAAATATATTATAAATTTTATTTAATCTGCATAAAAAATTCACTACACTTTAATTTGAGAAAAAATATTTAATCATCCAAGGTTCTTTCGATATTTTTTTCGAATTATTTCATAGACTATTTTTTTTTTATTTTTACTTTCTGTGACTCATAGTAAAATTAAACATAAAGCATCTTTTATCATAAATCTTCATTTTCTTTAAAAAAGTAGTTCTTATCAGTATTCAAGACTTTCAATAGTTTCACTGTTAACTAAAAGCTTTCTATTTTGTTAACTCACGCTTTGATTGCATCAACTTTACCTATATTAAAAAAAAATATTTTAAAGGACCGATTTTTTCCGATTAAAATTGACCAGTAAATCATTAATCTACTCATATGTAAAAGTCTTATGTAATTTAATTGGTAAGTTGAAAATTTATTCTTGAAACGCTTCTAAAAGTATAAAACTAAAGTAATGCCTCTGTTGCTTCTTCCCCAATAGGTAAATTATTTAGAAAAAAAATAAAGTATAAAACAATAAAGTCATGTAAAAAACCTTGAATTTTTTCAACGTTTTCTTTAATGTTGATTGAATCAAAAGTTTCGGTAGCTTATAAAAATTTTTTTATTTTTTTACAAAGAAAAAGAAGTATTGAAATCATAATTGTTGAAGTGCAAGCCTGCTGCTGTATGTAACAGCATGAGATATTTTTGGAACAGGTAAAATGTTTTTGATTTCTATTTTCAAATAGAATTCAACTTTCAGTAAATTACTATACCGTATGCGTTGGAATATGACTTACGATTCAATCAGATGATAAAATACATAGAAGGTCGTAATGGTGCAAATTTTTCGCATTTATCGATTCATTTATTATTTGAACATATTATAATTTCAGGCCATCAAACTGATAATGTCCATCTCAAAAATACATAAAAATGAAGCTTTCATTAGATTTATAAATTAGTCCATTTTTATAATTAGTAAATTGCCTTTCTGTTCCATTGACTTTATTTTTTTTTCTATGAATGACGCCTCGAAACTTTAATTTTTTATTCAAGTTAAAAAAAGTAACGCTTATTAAATCTGTAATTGTAACAACCCGAACACTTGACTTTGAGATGATTTTCGTAGACAAATGTAGTTTTATAACTCATTAGTTACGATCTAATTAAGAAGATTTTTATAAAAAATTAAAAAACAATTCAATAAAATTAATAAATTTTTTTCATTAGAATTTTTTTTTTTAAACTATTTTTTTAATTTTTCATTTTAAATATTTTTGTGTAATTTTTAGGTAAAAAATAGAATGCTTCTCTGATTTTGTACCTCAAAATTTTTTCTCTGTATTTTATTTTATAGCTTTAATCAAATAGCTTGTCAAATTATTTTAATAGTTTAATGAATTTTTCTGAAATGGCACAAAAAAATTTTACTGATAAAATTTAAAAACATTTATCTGATATTTTAGGTTAAAAAATTTTCACTGGATATAATTGTTAGATTTAAAAAAATTAATATTTATGCAAATTTTCTTCGAATTAATAATTATTTAAGATACAAGTGTATTAGATTTATTAAATGAGATTCATAATTTTTTATATTTGATGATTTTTTATCCGATCGAATTAAATAATTACTAATTTCAATTGGATGACAATTTGTATGAGAACTATATTAGATGATTTGAACATAAAAATTATGTTAGCATTAGACTTGATATTAATAAATGATAATCAATATAATTTTCGCTAAAAATGCCAGTCATTTTGAATAAGTAAAGAGACGAATTACAAATTACTTTTTAAAATTTTTTATTAAAAATTAAAGGGAATAATAAAATTTTTTTCTCATTTCTCGTTATTTGTAAAAAAGAGTTTAAGTCTTCAGTGTTATATTCTGAAGAGCACGATCTTAATCCTAAACTAGAAAAAACACTTGTTCAAGATAAATTATTTCCACTGAATTTTCAAAGTTGAAATATGGTAGAATATCAAAATTTTTCGCAAATTCAATGAAGTCAAAAAAAAATTTTCAATAGTAAAGTAGCAAATCGATTAAAGAGAAAATATATTTATATATATACAACGATTATAGTTGAAACCTAAATGAACCTTTAAATTTTTTGTTGCTTTTTTTATAAATAATAAAATAACATCATCATACATTTTAACATAACGTTATTTGATAGTTCTTTAGGTGAAATGGATGCTAACACCGTTATTGTGTACATTTTTGTCTACCTATTTTACAAATTGCTTTCTACTTGATTTTTAAGAAAATTATTCAATATACTCATAAGATATGGCTTTTTGAAAATTGCAATATCTTACAATTTTAAGAGAAAATTTCCATTGAAAAAAAGTCAAAATTATTCATTTGTTTCATTTTTTTTTCAATTTAAGCTATAATAGAACATTTAAAGGTATTTGTGAACGAAATAAATGATTTTCGAGGTGTGAAAATTAATTACACAACTTAAATAAAAACTTTTTTTTGTAATAAAATCTTTTTTTTTTTTTTAAATTTAGTTATCTTAGCTATTCATTGATTTAAATATTCTAAATCGAAATCTTAACAAACATTTTAATTAAAAATAAAATTTTACTTGTTTAATAAACTTAAGTTTATATGTATCTTGAAAGTTCAAAGATACCAAATTTAACAAAATTGAATACACAAAATTACACAAGTCGGAGGGATATCTTTCTGTGGTCAAAATACTACCGTGAACACAAATATATTTTTTGATTTAGAATGATTAATGAAGTTTGATTAGAAAGATTGATACTTATTGACTGAAAATAAGATTTTTATATTTCAAGAAATCTCGTAACTAGAGATTTTAATTTAGAATAGTGATTTCCTTTTTTTGGAAGAGGTTTTTTACTTCAAACTAATTTTTTTAAATGTTATTTTTCTTTAAATTTTTTTTTCGTTTTGTATTCTAAAAAACAATTATTTTAATCTGGGCACATTTATTTCCACACAAAAATATGCGAAATGCCATAACATTTAGTAGACATCTGGTCAGAGTATTTTTAATATTAAATATTAGTATCACATTCAATACAGATTTGAAAATAGTCGTTATCTTATAGCCTGAAGATGTAAAAAAAATTATCTTAAGATTTAAATTTATGAAATATTCTTTAGGATGTAAAATTTTTAAATTCTTCTAATTTGTTATATTGATATAAGTGTTGAATTTTTAGATCATTGAAAAATATTTCAAAATACAAAATTAAAAAAAAAAGCGTATTTGTTTCAATTTATTCCGTTCAAATGCCCTATTCTTCGATCTTAGACAACCTTTGTATTATAGCGTTTCAAGAATCAAGTTAGTTAATATTTTTTGAGTTATAAAGTGCTTATGTTAAACAAAAATTGGAGACAAAATTTAGATTTGCTATTGAAATTGTCAAGATCATTAAGATTTTTCCTCGAATTTCTGCATTCCCATTAATTAAAATTAATTATTTTATAAATTGACAGTGAAAAGGGATGCTTTTTTTATCCTAAGGCACAAATACATATTAGACGATTTTTCTATAATTTTCTTTTATTTAATTCTTATTCTATTTTATAAATAATTTCGACTTTGAATTTAAATATTACTATTCAAACTTATCTTTGGTCTTTGAACTAAATCACGAAAAATTATAGATAAATAATTTTTATATAATTATTGAAATATTGCCATTTTATAATTTTTTATATTTATTAATTCGACTAAAGTAATATTGAAGTTTACTGATAAAAATTTTGATATACTTATATTTTTAGTTTTAAATTTAGTAGCTTATTTTAATTTTTTTGAATAAATTAAATTCAAGTAAAGATAAACATAAATTTATTTGATTCAAATCAAATCAACTTTCTCGACAAGTCATTAGTTAAATGAAAAAAAAATTCAGTCGAGTTTTTAAATTCTCTTTGACTAATTATCAAGCTAAAATAATTCACATCACAAGTTTAGACTAAAAAATAATGAGAAACTAGTTAAATTATCTATTCTTGTGTTTCTCATAAATCAAACCCTTTAATAAAATTGATCAATTTATTAACGCAGCACAGGTGACGTAAATTTGTATCTTGGCGTACTACAATTCTTTCTTTTACGTATATTAACGAATCGACCAAACATAATACTTATAACTTGTTATATTTGTTTTTTTTTTTTATTTTGCTACCTTCGAAATCGATCATTTATATCACTGACAGGATATTTGTGAAGATTAATGGCTATTCGAGACCGCGTAAAATATTTATATATATCTGCCCCTTATCTAACATAATTTTATAATTCTAAACTTTTCGTTTAAACTTACCTACCAATTAATCTATTTTAGAAATTATTTTGTTCAATTGAGTCTATTATACGAAAAGTCCTAATTTTTCTAATGCAATTATCGTGCAAAGTAAATAGCAATTAATAGAATAATTAGATAAGGTAACAATGGGTAATAGTTTTTATAATTGGTGCAGGTCATTGTTATGTTATTTTATGTATTTCAATGTCAGAAAAATTTTTCAAGAATAAATTTTATTCGAATTTTTCGATTTTATTGAACGTATACAACTCTTCCTGTTTTAATTAGTTTAAATTTTCTATTTTTTTTGATACATTTTTTTGTATCTGCAAACTTAAACTTTGAAAAAAAAAAATTAATACAATATTGCAATTTGTATAGCCGGTGATAGTATCATCATATGCAAGTATTGCACTTACAATTAGTTAGCAATAGCCATTAAATTTTGTTTAGTAATATACAGTCGATATTGTAGAATCATAAGTTTTTGATTTCATGTTTTTAGTGTATCGGTTCATATCGTGATTATTTTATTTCAAGAAAAAAACGGAAATTCATATTTTTAAACTACAATTTTTCATTTTTCATTGGGTAGGTAAAATACAAAGTTATTTATTGTGACTGTCATTTGCCCTCAATTAACTTAATTTCAATGTTTTATGCGTTCGTTTAGCAAGAAAAAAAATTATTATATTTTTCTATTTTATGCTGAAAACTACTATTTATTAGGCCACATGACATTATTTAATAAAATCAAATTAATTTTATTCATTTTAAATGAGAAAAAAACTAATAAATTAAAATAAATACCGAACTTTAATAAAACAGCATCTTCGAACAGCATGGTTTCGAATCAAAAAAAATCTATGAAAATTTTCGAAATTATCATTTTGTATGTTTGTCAGTCTAAGTCTTTTTTAGGCAATTTGTTGTCAGTAAATTACATGAACACAAATCTAAGTATCGAAATTTTAGATTTATAAATTAAATAGAAAATAAATTGGAATATGTAAATACAAAATCATTTGTGATCATCTTGTTTTATTAAAAATAAGGCTAATTAAAGGTCATTAAATTTTTTTTAGATTAATCATAGGTAATGATGACAAAATTAACAGCTTTACATATTACTATTGTACTATTTTAAGAAACAATCATATGTTAAAATCGACATGGTAAAACTAGCTCTTATTTGATTCATCTTATTATGCTTCAAAAAAGAAAAACTTAAAAAGATTTAACTTAACTAATTTCAATTTGATTTTAAAATTTAAAATTGTATATGCTTGGTGAATAGGTATATATTATATTTGAAATTTGGTTCAAATAAGACAGAATCATTTTCTTTTTCTGAATCCTTGAACGTACAATTATGCAAATGAAATTATACTCTTTTATAAGAAAAACAAATTTCCATTACATCACCACCTAAATTCGATTTTTATTTATTTACACAGAGTAACTATTAATTCATGTTCAATTTTTTTCCTCATTCATCTGCATTTGATGTTCTTGCCTGTTGTTTTTGAAAAAAATCTATAAAAATATTTTTACAATATTAATCAGCTTTTGAATATTGTTTGATTAAAGATTGTTATTTCCTATATTAATTTATTGATAACTTCTCATTTTTACTCGATTTATTTATCCATGGAACTGTAAAAAAATTATTGCAGTGTACTTAGAAAATTTTCACTATTTAAGAAGCCAAATATCGAATTCAAAGTTATTCATTTCAAAAATTTGAAATTGTTCGCTAAATCTTTTGTATCTGACATATTCAATCATGGAATTTGATGACTAGCATTTTTCAAATTCTTAAATTTCAATAGAATAATCTATAATTTAAAAATATCAATATTAATTGAATCGATTGTGTACGATTCAATTTAAAACTAAATAACTAATTTTATTTATTTTTTTTCAGCATGAAAAACATAATGAAAATTATAATATATTATATATATAAATAAAAGTTTAATAAAAGAGCAGAAAAAAAAATTTTTAATTTTGACTGTTGATAATTAAAAATAACTTTTTACTAAAATAAAAAATTTAAATAAAAATATAATTTGAAAGAATAAATCTTGCAATCTGAATTTCAATTCAGAAAAATAAATATTGAGTTTTTTTTTTATAAAGACAGCAAGCAACTGAACTTGTCGAATTTGCAAGATTTTATGAGCTGATGAGAGATGAATTCTCTAAGTAATAAACAAAATTCGAATTTAAACACTTTAAAATATCTATTAAAATTTTTTTTATTCTATATTATTTTATTTATTGAAATTAAAGTTGGATAATTTATCTGTTAAATAAGTTTTATTAATTCGAATACTAATCAATAAATTTTCATAAATCCAGCTATTATTAATTTAGAAACTTTGAATTGCAGAAAAAAAATAAATGACATTTATTTTATTTTTTTTTGGTTTTAGTAGTTTTTAAAAATGTTAGTAAAAGATGAGAATAAATAATGAAGCATAAGAAAAAATAAAATTTTTTTAGAGAACAAATCTATAGAATTTTTCGAATTAACTCGATAAATAGGTAAAAGAAAGTATGAACGAACTGTTTAAGAATTCAAATTAATACTCCGTCTTTTTGTAAAAAAATTTAAAAAATTTAAAAAATTATAAATTTTTCTCTGCAAAAAAAATCAAAACGTATAATAAAAATTGATTTAAGTTAACTGACACAAAATGGCAAAAGAATGATATAGATTTCGATAGATTTTTACAAACTATATTCCACAAGTTTTTTTTTTTATAATTTTTATATCAAAAATATTTTTCATCAGTCTCGGGTTCTGCTCTTACAATACCGCAGCGATACATGATGAAAGTATAATTGGATAACACGATTAAATTCAAAGGATTGAGAATGTTCATTGAATGATGTTTTACAAAATTTTCTTTTTTGAGATCTAAAAATTTTTAGATTTGATTTTTTCAAGTTTTTTTTTATACTGTGCTTTTAACAAAAAATTTACTATTTTATCTATTTCAGTTAAAATCACGTACAATTTATTAAAAATAGTATCTGGTTTTTCTGGAATTGTTATTTTGTTGCCTTTTTTACGTGAA
>BLXL01003750.1:0-20724 GCA_023170135.1 Acarapis woodi | reverse complement strand
GAATTTGTCTTTCATTTTTTTTTCCTTTTTTAATACATATGATGTAAGATTTTTTGTTTGTGTTTTGACTTTAAATTTATATTTTATTTTTTTTTTTTGAATCACCATTTTCAAATTTATCTCATACCATTTCAATCAAATGTTTTTAATTTTTTTTAATTCGTTATCATTAAAATTAATATGAAATCATAAGCAAATGGGAAATAAAAAATTTGAGTAATTTTTGAACAAAATTCATTTTCAACTCAAAATCTTGTCAATTAGAATTTTTTTTCTAAAAATTAATTGTGTAAAATATACTCTTCATATAAAAATTTTCTAAATCGTAGTTTCAGTGAACCATGTATTTTGCTGAAATAAGTAAAAACTATTTCTCTTTGTAATTTAAATTAAACATTTTATAAGTATTAGATATATTTTTACAAAAAAAAAATTCGATGAATTTTGCAAATATATTTAAATTAAAATTGAAATATATTGTCTATATTTATTGAAATTGATAATCTAAATTCTACCTATGTAATTTTAATTTTTTGCTTTAGTTTTAAAATGAATGATGATCACTTACAATTAAATATTTTTTTATCATTTAAATAATGCTAGTCGTCACAAAAAAAAACGAATTTAAACATCGCACTCGATGGAGCAATGTAATTTCCCATATTTCCTCAATTTATTTTTTTAATCTTCATTTGCATATTCAAGATGATGGTTGATTGTTTCCTAATTTGTTTAAAGAAATCATACGTTTTATAAAATTTGATATTTCCTATTCATTTACTACGTTCTTTCATGTGGTGACTTTTTTCCAATTAAGCCAAGTGTTTTTAAGATAAAAAAAATTAAATTATATGAATTTTATTAAACACAATATTCAATCTTTTTTATTTGTTCTACATTTCCGATAATTTAGTAATGGAAAATCAAAAAATTTATTTTTCCTTACATATATGTATTAGGATAACAATTCAATTTGATTTTTCAAAAAATTTTTAATTTCTTCTGCATTTTCCTATTTAAAAAAAATTTCCCGTGGCATAAATTTATAAACAATGTCCGAAATCTCTCAAAATATTGTAAATTATCTGTTTCGATTTATTTCCAATTCCTTGATTATTTTTACTTGACTATGATGTTTCAATATATAAATTCTTTGATTAAAAGAAATTATTCAAATTAAATAAAAAATTTAAATTTATTTTTTTAAATTTTTTGCCAATCGCTTACGTTCAGTATCATATGTCGATTATTTTGCTCTCAATCGCTTTATCAATATATAATGATTGTCAATGAATATTTTTTATCACAACTAATATTCGTGATTCATAGCGCCTAGATCAATTCATATTTGTCGAAAATTTCCATATTGACTAAATGATAAGTTTCGTTGATTATTTTTTTTTTTTTAACTTATATAAATTAATTAATTTATAATTTATTGCGGTATAAAAATCATTTTTAAATGAATGAATCATAAAATCAGTTTGATGAAAATTGTTCAGTTAAGCTTTAGATCAAACCGTATAGATCATTAAAATTTAAATTAATTGGTTTAGTCAATTCAAATTTTCTATTTAACCATTGAAATAGTTAATTATACAAGCAATATTAATTCGACCATTCAAGCGTTAATCGTTAAGTTGTGTGTAATATGTTTTTTTTTTAATAAAAATAGACAAGTAATAGATGAGCTTATTTTTTTTAAATTACGCATTTACTTTGAATTTGATTCATTCATTGTCTTTCCTTATTTGAGAATTTAATTTTTAATTTGGATGGTCTATTTTATTGTGATAGCTTTTTTAGCCAAAGATTTTTTAGTTTATTATTTGGATTCAAATTTATTATGTAAATTATTATTTTTAATATAAAAATTCTATTGTATTCATTTTATTATTAATTATCACTTGAGAAAAAAACTTAGATTTCTAACTTTTTTCAAATTAAAAAAAAAAGGACAAGTTTTTTTTCTTAAGCTTTTCATACGTTTATTTGATCTGTAGCTTTTGTTAACCAATAAAAAAATTTCATCTGAAACCTGGGTGTCTGTATCAGTACAACAAATCTGAATAGTTTTGACTTGATAATTTTTAAGATTGTTTAGGTAAAAAAATGCTTTAGTGTAATTAAATATATGTTTCGATGTGATTACACTTTAATGAAATTCCTAAAAATTTAGTTTTCAATAACTTATCTTTAAACATGACTATTTGTATGTTCAATTTTAAAAATTTCGCCTTGCTCATGTTCAATTCTCAAATTTTAATTCTTAAATTCATAAGTCATTTTTATAATAAACGAATTTTTGATCATTCGACGTATCATGCGAAGTTCATAAAAAATTTTTTAGTAATCATATTTAAGTTTTTTTCCAAATCATTTTTTTAAATTTATATATTTTTTGCTTGTTGACATCTCTATATCTGGAAATTTGCAAAACCTAATAAAAATTTTAAAAAAAAATCCATATGTAAATATTTTTTTGTTGTATTTTGTTAAATTACTGTCCACTTGTTCATACTATTTTTTTAATGAATCGAGGGTCGTTTCAATTATATTTGTTAAATTTCAAGTCAATATAATTGGCTATGTGAAAATAAGATATATCTATCCTGTGATTTTACTTCACAAATTTATATGCATTAAAATTTAAATTCTTGTTTAAATATAGAATTTCAAAAATTATCAGTTATATATTATCATGATTGTTTTCATAAATGCAATATATTTAAGCACATATTTTGTTCATATGCAAATGTTTATTTTTATTACCAACAATTATTTTTGCTTGTTATGTGAGTACACTCAAAAATTTTTACTCAAATTATTGATGCTCTGTTTTTGAATGGTCACTTTTTTTCAGTCATATTTATCAAGAATTGTGTGAAAATTTCTTTCGATTTAATAAAATATAATAAATTTTTTTAATTATTGGTTATTTATTTTTATTCATTTTTAACTAAATAAATCACAAATAGATATCTATTCTTTTAATACCATTTCTAGCCAACTTTTTATCTTATTAAACTCAAAAAGAAAAAACAATATGAAAAATTTTTTTTTTTTGATACATCGTTTTGGCGAATGACTTTCATTGTCAACCGATGCTAATAATTGAAATTAATCTAGACTTGTGGATCTTATTTCTCGAGAAGTATTGATTGAAAATTCAACCGTGTAAATAGGTGTGCTACTTATTTCTAACTTATATGGATTTTTCCCTTTATTGGACACTTTTTCTGCAATTAATTGTTCGATATTTAAATGAAAATGTTTAATAACAATCATTAAGTAATAAATTAAGTGATTTCTTCACAGATTAATCATTCATAAAGTAAATTTTAATTATTCAGTTGCTCAAGTTTAAGTGTTTGAGTCCTTTAATTTTGAAATGTGAATTTGGTAATGATGTTTTTATAATACAAATAATTTTAAACATTTTAAATATCGTGTGATTTACCTCCTTTTTTACGTTTCTGATTTTATTTACATTTCTCCATTCTATAAAGCAAAATATGTTGCTTTTTCATTATTAATTAAAACTTTTTTACTTATTATTACTCTTGAAAATTTTTTTTCATTATTTTGCTTAGTATCGAATGATTAATTTACTAATATTTTATTTACAATTCCAAAGTTCTTACAATATTCCGAATATAACATGTATATATTAATTCTTAAAGTTAATAAAATATTTACTCAAACCATTGAACTATTTAGTTTCGTTTAATTGAAATAAAAATATAAATTTTCTTTGCTTTTAGTTTCAATTTTTTACTCAAAATTTCTTTATTTTTAACTTGAAATTTTTTTTTTAAATACACTGCTTTTAAAATTCAACTTAGAGATTATTATTTTAAGCTTATCTAAAATTTTCAATCTTTTATAAAATATTCAATGGCCATTAAATTTCTGAACCGTTTTTATTTTGAAAATTCGAATTCAAATCGTAAATTGATTGTCAATATTTTCGAGAAAATTAATTAAATCACAAAAAATTGAAATTGATTAGTTAAGTATTCAATTAAATTACTTCAAAGTTGAAAGATTTTCGAAGATGTTTTGATTTTATTTAAGATTCCATTTCGAAATTCTAGAATATGTTTGCTTGCATTTGATAATTGAAAAAATAAAATTTTAATTTGGAAGTTGAGTAGACAATTAGTAATCTTTAGATTATTTTTTGACGATTTAAATTTCCCAAAAAAATTATTATTCTGGGATTTTGAAAGAAATACGAATAAGGATTTTTTTTTTAAATTTTTTTTTGTTGCAGGTTTTTTGATTTTTTTCATCTTTTTTTAAAATACATATTGAAAATTTTTTTTCTTTATCTAGCAAAATGTGCAGAATTTGAGCTAATAATTTTTCAAAATAAATATTTTATTTTACCATCACCAAAGTCACATTTTATAACTTGACATATAAATTGAATGACTAATTTGTTTTAGTCGAAATCGCAATAATTAATGCAAGATCAATGACTTGTATAAATATAAAAATATTTAGTCATTTGTGGCTAAACACGAGGTGTTGAGTGGCGTTTGTTAGATGAGAAATAATACTAATTAACTTTATTTGGGAATCATAACAAATGATTTTTATTGATAAATGAAGTGATATATTGGTGCACAAAATGAAATCAGGATACTTTAAGTAAATAAAAAGACAACTAGTGATTATTTTTTTATATGATCTTTCCTAAATAAACCTTGATGTTTTTTTCTCAAAAAATCCATTTTTCTTAAATCATATTGATAATTGCATTAAACTTATATTTGTTCGAATAAATATTACTAAATTATTTATTAATTATTCGTATTACTAAAAATTATCTTTAAAATTTCATCTTTTCAACTTATTTATTAAAAAAATTACGAAAAAAAAAATTTTTTTATATCTAGATGCTTCCTTTTACAGACTAATTTAATGAATCAGGTGAAAGAACTGAAATTTTTATTCACCATTCAAAGAGTAAATTCAACAGGTTAATGTAGTATTTATGCTTTAAAATTTTATTAGGTAATATCTCCTAAGTTTTCAGAGTCAATGCTCCAGAATATATGCACCATCAATATTTGAATTCTTATTTATTATTCATCATTGATAAATTCGATTGGGAGCACTTTGAATTGCAAATTTAATTCAAAAAAAGTTAAAATATTTCAATTTTGAAAGAGTGAGTAAATAATGAAGATTTATCAAGGTAATATTTGGAGTTATTTTGATTTCTATTTAAATCCTAAACTATTTGAATTTTTAAAAAATCTTAAAATTAGGCAAAATGAAGGTCATCGGCGTTTTAAATGCAGTTTTTATTGCTACTGAAAAACCAAATCTCCATATAAACTTATTAACTTCGCAAGCTGTTTTTCTAATTATCAATCATTCTGATTGTCTGTCGAACACTCATTCTTCTTAAGCTCCTTTACTAAGATTTTATTTTAAATTCTTTTGTTTAAAGTATCAATTTGCGTCCTCATTTTAAACACTTATATAAATTTTCTTACTTAATTATCGTTTAGAATCTATATACTGGAATTTATTATTTTTTTCAAAAAATTCGATAATTAGAAAATATATTTAATGTTTTGACGATAAATTATATGATTGGTTATTTGAATTTAAAAACGTGAAGTATATTTCTTTTCTGAGGGATAAATTTGATCAGTCAAAGAGAAATTATTTTCTTGATTATACCGAATCAGTGCGCAATGTGATGGTGAATTTTCGCTATTGAAATTAAAAAAATTAATAAATCTATGAATGATAAAACTAAATTTATTTTTTTCAATATTTTCTGTTTATTTTAACTATCTAATAATACACTCATAGTGACAAAAGTGTGTTGAGTACACGAATTTTAGATCGTTTTTATTAAAAATTTTACTGACTGAATAAGCATGTCATAATAAAAATTTAAAATTAATATTTATTTATGCAGAAAACATAAATTTATTCGAGTTTGCTAATTTAATTATTGACCGAAGATAAAGTAGCCAAAAATTAGGTTATCTTTTAAATCAGAATACAAATTTAGTACTTTAAATTTCAAAATCTAAGTTATTTCATTTTTTTTCATACCGTTCGAATAACATTTGTGGGTTCAAATTATGTTTTTTAAATTTATTTTTTGATTGTTTCATAAAATTTCGTACTAAAAATTAGCACTGAAATTTTACTCTTCATAACATAATATTCGATTAAATATGTAATAAAATCATTGCAATCTATTTCTTCGATTCAGAAATTTGCTTTATTTCTAAATTTTTAATTTTTTCTTCTTTCAAATTAGAGCGATAAAATTCATTTGGTCAAATGAATAATATATATTAAATTCAAATATTTATATAACAAACGAGATCAATCAGATCACAATAGTATTTTCTGTGTAAATTCAACATAAATTTGCTAAAATGACCTTATTAAATTTACCTTTAATTTCGAATCTTAAAGACAAAATTGTCGAATACCTCTATAAGCGATTAATGTCTAATTATCTACATGAGGATTATCCAATAAACAAAATCAAAACTGATTATATAGATGGTAATGTCTTTCTGGACATGAACAATGTAGTAATCGATAAGAATTCATTGAATCGTAAAATAAGTAATACATATTATTTAGATGGTGGCTATTTGCATGATGAAAATTTTCAAGAAGGAGATAATTTTAATTTGCCCATTGTATTCACGGATCATACGAGTGTTGGACGTATTGAAATCAAATTTCCGCTTTTCAACATACTTGAAGATAATAGTTACATAGAAATTGATCAAACGCGAATATATCTTAGATTAAATTTTCTCAGTCAAGTAATCAGTCAACAATTGCGTACAAATTTAAAAGAATCGTTTCGTAATTCATTAATGCACAGCTCCATTCAAATTGCTGAAGACTTAATTTCAAATTCAAAGAATAATAATTTTATGGAGGATTTTGAATTAAGTGATAAAATCAAAGGATATGAAGGTTATGAGGCACTTGCTGGTGTCATTCGAAAGATACTAACAAAAATTGAGTTCAAATTCAATGATCTTTCTATAATACTAACCGATAATAGTTCAGTTACAAGAGTCGAATTTAAAATTAAAAATATTAAGATTAATAATGAAAGCAATGAAATTAAAAATATTCAATCAGATGAAAGAGAATCTAGTAATGATTCGAATGAAAGTGCCAAAACAGCGATCAAACTTATCGATTTGCAAGGTTTCGAAATATTTGTCAATGGATCATTAATTTGTCAATCGGGGTCAAAACACATTATTAAATTCGATATGGAACAAAATAGTATTGAAGTTATAATCGGATCAATTTTAAATGTTGTGCTTAATCCTTCTCAATTAGATGCATTAATTACCGCATTTACCAATAAGGCAGATGAGTCGAAATTAATTCATTTAAAACATAAAAAATCAGATTTTAAAGATAAAAAAATTACAGTTGATGAAATGGTGAAGGTACGAGATTATATGAAAAGTAAACGTGATAATAAACCCATGAATAGTGGATCAAATAAATTGTGCATCTATAATTTAAATAAACTTTGGTCTACTGGTCTAGATGAAGAATTAAATAAGGATGAAATCAAATTTTATGAATTTGATAATTATGATTCATCGAATGAATTAAAAAAAGATAAAACAAAAGAAATGACTGCATTTGATCTTCAAATTAAAATTCCTGGCATTTCAATATGTGTTTTAAATACAAGCAACAACGAACATGTTATTGATGAACTCAAGAATGTAAAGTTAGACATTATCGAAATAAATCAACACATTCAATCAATGTACAATAAATCAGATTGTCTTCATTTGGTTCTCCTAAACAATTTTCTTTATTTTAAAGATCTTTTGCACATTAAAGTTTCAAATCTTATGCTTTGCGAAACTTATAAAGGTGTGAATGAACAAGTGATTTTCAACAATGGTGATGATACAATTATTTCGGAGAACATCTATATTGACATTAATTTGAATAAAAACGAATTAGATGTTACATCAAAGAAAAATATTCTCATAAATGTTGATTTAACACTTTACGAACGTTTGCATAATTACTTTAATCTCGATCGCTTTTTCACCGGCCAAACAAATTCGAAAATTATTAGGAGTGAATCTGAAAATCAAATAAATCTTAATTTAAATATTAAAAATTTAAATGGTAAATTCTTTTTTCCTGTGCCAAATTTAACTGAGGGCCTACCAAAACAAATAAGTGATCTGCATGATGATTGTCTTGAATTTAATTCTACAAACTTAATCTTGAAATATGACTCAAAAGAACTTAAAGTTTGCAGTGATTTCATTGAGGTCAATTTACTTGAAAATTATGCGCAATTTAGAGCCGACCAACAACAAACAGAAAAGGAGAAATCAATCCAATTAATAAGTACGAAAATTTGTGAATTTCGTTCATTATCTGCTTTTAAAAATTTAATTGAATTAAAGGTTTATTTTAAACCAGATGTAAATAGTAATATTTTGAGTGATAATAAATCCCATTCATCAAATAATTCAAAAATCAATGAATTCAATAATAGTCAGTTTTTAGGTAATAATCTAGAAGACTCAGTTTTAATAACAAACACTTTTAATTTAGATTCTACCAATTATCAACCATTCAAAACTAAAAATCGTAAAATAGTAAGCGACGAAAATCAGCATGAAGCTGAAAAAATATTACCAAATGATAAGATCAGCTCAATCAACTACCTGAATTCGGCGGCAAAAGTATCTGGAATGAATATTATAATTAATGTGCCACAAGCACTCATTCTCTTTACAGATCAAGATCAGCTGAACCTGCTCTATAATCGATTCGCAAATGATCTTTTACTTTGGGTGCCATTCAATGGTGTAACTTCAGCGGGAGGACGTAAAAAATCAGATAAATCAACTGAAGACCATTTGGGGCCCATCAAAGACAATTTGATCGATAAAATGCTTGAGTCAGATGGACATCTTGTTGAAATTGAAGAAAATTTTGCCCGATTTGATGCAAATGTATTTAAATATTTAAAAATTGCTCAAAAAAAAACTCCAAACAATTCTTTAGTCGAAAGTTTTATGAAAAAAGATTACTTAGAAGCATCAACATCTCATTTCGATATAAATATCGACAATAAATTAAATCAATTTTCACCCTCTTTTCGTATGTGTAAAAGTTCAATGACGGAAGAATCAAGCGAATCAGATAGTATAATGTATCATTCATTAAATTATTCAACTATTAATCCAATCTATGATTTGATTAACGATGCAACATTTGTTATCACAATCAGTGAATTAGTAATTCATTTTGAGTATAATATTAAAGAAGACGAGGTGGAAAATGTTAGCAAATTTCATCAAACAACTGCTAATCCACTTACTCTTGATTCTAAATTGAACAGTATTCATGAATTTTTCAGTAATTATCAATTAGTTGAAAATCAAACGCTTCTAGGTAAAAAATTATTATTAGGATGTGTGGTGAAAATGGAGCGTGATAATGCAACAAGGCTATTTGTACATGGGGAGAATATACGATTTAAGATGAACAATTTGGCTCCAGTTACAAAATTACAATCTGTTTGTGTACATAACAATCAATTTTTGATGATTGGTTCCAATAAACTCGTGAATTCAATTGGTGATTGCAAATTGAATTTGGGCATCGAAATAAAGCGAGAAAGTGAGAAACTAAAAAAGATAAAAATTGCAATTCAACTTATTGATGCGCTAATGCTTCAGATCGACGTGAATGAAATAATGAAATTCTGGCATTATGTAAATGTGACTGATGAAGATGTAATTGGTTATGTGCCACCAAATATCCTCACAGAATTGCATGTAAATTTGATCAATACTGCATTCATGCTTGAGCCGAAATGTTTTTGTAATAATTTTAACAATCCATTTTATTTAACAACAAAAAATAAATCAAATGGTACTCTAAAAAATTTAGCTCGATCGGATTTTATCAATGATTGTGTAACGTGCGAGAATTCAAATCGGCCTGAGAATAGACCAGGTCTTTTATTATTTAATGATGCTAGTATTGTATGCTTGATTATGGAGAATATAAGTGATGTGATGTTAAAATTCACATTTGATGAAACGTCGCTTTTCTTTGCAAAGCAATTACCAAACTTTGATCAGAAATTAGATGGCGAAACAAGACAATTAAGTAATGATAATCAACTAAAAGAAGCCTACCATATACTAGATTCGTTATCATTGTCAAATTATGTTTGTAATATAAGTTGCGGTTCACTTGAGATCGATGTTATGTTAAAAAGCGGTGAAATTAAAGAGATCAAAATGAACAATGATATTATAAATATTATTTGTTGCTATGATAGTTTGGCTATACTTATTTCTCTTATTCAAAAACACTTACAATCTGATTCAACATTCAGTCCTTCATCGAATTCACAAAAGAATACAAAATCAAATTCTAATTTTGTAGAACAGCAAGAGAATCCAGTTTTTAATTATGATTCGATAGATACAAATAAAAAATCAACATACGATTTAGATTTCAAAGACGATTATCTCGATAAAAGCAACTCAAGCATGCATAATAAATCATCAAGTTCAACAAGAAGCAAATCGCCATCCTCTTTTGTTTATGATCCATGTTACTTAGACGATGATGAAGAAGATGTAAAGATTAATGCAGCCAATCAGATTAAAATATCAAAACATCGAAAAAAAACTGCCTCATTGGATTCTAGTTTTTACATATTAGGTTATGATGATTTTGGTACTGGCATTAAAGTGTTCAAAAATAGTGAACCAGAATATAATTCATTGTCAAGTAAAGAAGATTTTATGCAAGACACTTATTTTAATGTACCACACTTGGTTAATTTGCCAACGTTCTGTCCAAAGCGTACTTTATTTCGATTTCTACTTGAAGAGATGAGTATTAATCTAAATATATTTGGAGGAACAGATTTTCAAGAGAATTTGATTTCATCAAATTCTTCAGAAGATTTAAAAACAACAGGCGAAATTGATGATGCAACTTCGTCAAGTGGAGAACGAAGATCAAGTTTAAGCAGTTGTAGTAGTTTTGGTAGTCCAAATTTAAACAAACAGACAAGTGTTCGTTTTGCCGACACACCAATTCAACAACATCATTCTCAAAATGTAGCTAATGAAAGTACTTACGACAAAGCAAGTTTATTAGATGCAAATCTAAGTAAATTTGATTATTTAGCCGCTAATTTCGGTCAAAAATTATTTATATTCAAAAAAAAAATAAATGACGATTTTTTTGAACATGCCAGATTAACAGATCAGTATAAATCTTTTAGTGATAAAAATGATTGTTTATGGGAAGATTTAGATCTATTTACTCAAAATCTATCAGATGGTTACAGGTCTAGTGCTAATGTCGCTATTATAAAAAAAAGTGGTGGCTATAAGCGCAATCAGCAGATTAGTGTAAAATTAGAATTAAAAAAGATGAAATGTCTCTTTGAAAAATATGTAGATGGTCATTCGACTGCCTGGAATGCATCATATGCTTGTAGTGAAATTGAACTAGTTGATTGTGTGAAAAAATCACGCATTAATAAAATGCTATACGAATACATTTGCGAGAAATTACCAAAACGAAGTCAACCAATGTTATCAGTCAAAATAGTAAATAAACGTAATTTATTGTGTGACCAAAAGATATTTGTCGATGGTCGTATTCAGCAGAAGAAGCAAACAAACAATTATTTATCAAATATTGATTCAACAAATACCAAACATGCTAGTGTAAAACGCTCGAAACGCATTTATGATTCGAATTCATCTGATTGTGATCTAATTATATCAATGAATCCGTTACGTGTAAACATTGATCAAGATACTGTTTTGTTTTTGATGGATTTTTTTACTGATTTTTCAATTTTACTAGAAAAGGCAACGACCACTGATTACTTTTCAACAAGAACACTTGGTGAATGTAAAGCAAGTTATTCGCCAAAAAACTCACCAACAGCCGATTATCATTCAACAATGAAAGATAAAAATTCTATTAATTCAGGTTCTTCAAATTCTTCAACATCAAGCCGCGATTTGAAAAGGCAGCCAATTTTTATAAAACACTTTGAATTTTCTCAAGATGTGCCAATCAAATTAGACTATCATGGTAAATATGTAGATATGAAAAATGTAAGTTTTAATATTAAAAAACAATGATTAAGATAAATAATAAGTAATTTATTTGTAATTTAGGGTGCAATAAAGGGGATTTTAATGGGTCTCGCTCAATTAAACAGTAGTGAATTGACATTAAAAAGTTTTAGTTATCGTCATGGCATACTTGGATTCGAAAAAGTTTTGTTATTTGCCATTGAATATTGGGCTAGTGATATTAAAAAATTTCAATTACCATCTATATTAGGTGGTGTTGGCCCAGCAAATAGTTTTATAAGGCTCTTTAGTGGTATTCGAGATTTATTTGTAATGCCAATAGACCAATATCGTAAAGATAAACGTCTTGTACGTGGCCTTCAGAAAGGACTATTCTCATTTTCTACAAGTTCTACTATTGCAATACTTGAACTGACTAACAAATCATTAGGCTTGATTGAATTCGCTGCACAAATATTTTACGACTTGATGTCAGGTACTAGTAAATTAAGAAAAGAGAGAGCATTATCATCGAATTATGAATTTAGGTGGAATCAGCCACGTGATACTCGTGAAGGTGCTTTGAATGCCTATAATGTATTGACTGAAGGTAAAAATCATATAATACAAATAATATGCAGTATCATTATATTATCTATTTACATTTTTAATGACTAAACTATTTTTTGTTTCGCTTCTTGAAAGGCTTTCAACAAGCATCTCGTAATCTAGCATTGGTGCATGGGGAATCAAACACAGCTCTTTCATTGATCCGTAAATTACCTGCAAATGCTTTCATATTGCCTATACTTACTACCCAAGCTACATCAAATATAATTACTGGTGTGCGGAATCATTTACAGCCACAAGCAAGAAAAGAAGATCAAGATAAATGGAAATCTTGAAATTTTTAATATTCATCAAAAAATTTTTATGATAAAGTTAAAAAATAATTATCGAAAATCGATATTTATTTTTTTATAAAATTTTTTAATAATTAATTTATATATTTATATTTACTTGAAATAATTTAACACTTACAATTATATTTAAAATTATAAATCTACTTGTTATTAATCATAAATTCAAAACTAAAAAATTTATGAGATTATCGTTTAATGTATGAATAACTGGAATTTGAATTTAATTTTCAAGAGAATATAATTTAACTTTGTCACTTTTAGTGAAATTTCTTTAATTTAAAAATAGACGTAGATGATGTAAAGTCTTCTTGAAGAAGTATTTTATTTAAATTTTTGTGCTTTCTTTTGAACCTATTTTTCTAAATAAATATATAAACGATGGATATAATGAGTCCATTTAAATTATAAAAAATTTAATTTTAAAAGTGCATGTGTAGATATAATATTGTAAATAAAAAAAAATATTCATTTTTTTAAATTAAATTTAAAAGCATATTGTTCATTTTGAATTTGATTTATTACTTCCCATTCTAATTTTTTGACCAGATTTAACATTTCAACAAATATTATTTCAGTTTCCTCGATCTGATATCTTTCCAGATAATTTAAGCGATAAGTAATAACGATTCTACTAAGCATATTTTTAGATTCATTATCAACCAAATCTTTCCTATTAATTTTAATAAGAAATTCATTTAAATCTTCTGTACAGAGTTGATCATATTTTTTAGCTAAATGTTCAGCACTCAACCAATGGAACAAGTTCAAATACATAAATAAACATCTTACTACAAAGCCAGCATTTAAAAAAATTGTCTCTGCTTCCAAATAGTTGCCCCCACATAATAATGACAATTCACCTTTCTTCATTGCTTCAGCGGACATTGATTTTGATGAGTTCACTGGTTCATATGCACTTACTTCACCAAGCATTGCCAAATAACATTTTTTTACATTTTTAATATAAATTACTCGCTCAAATATTTCAAGAGACGCATAGCCAATTTCAGCCATATCAAGATCTCTTTTATATAACGCTATTGCAGTAAAAGCTGCCCAAAGATCAAAATTTATTTTTCTGTCGTTTGAATACCTATGAGATTCATTCGGATTAAGTCGACAAAGTTTTAAAGCTTGCTCAATTTTTTTTTTATTTGCATAATCATGTAATAGTATGTAAAAAGGATTTATCATATGTGTTATTGAACCACCACGTTCATTAATAAGCTTTATTTGACTTTTTTGAAATAACACCACTCTTAAGTATTGGTTATCAGTTTGACTGATAATTAAATTGTATTCTTTAACAACGGTTGATTTTCGAAGCAAATCAATGTCAAGAAAGGCTGCTTGCGGATAAATGAAAATGTTGAGCTTTGAATTTTGTTCGATAGAAGCGAGCAAATCAAATTGTTCATTCCATTGAATACTTGTGCACATATTGCTAATTTTAATTGTCATATGGTGTTTTAATGAGGTTGGACGCACAAGGGTCAAATAAAGATCTGAATTTTTATCTATAAATGCACATTTACGCTCATTATCTGAATAATTTCCTGTATTTAGTTTCAATAAAATAATATCTTGATCATGTCTAAATTCAATTTTAGTTGTACTTGATCTTCGATCATTTGTGTGTAATTCTTTATTGTGTAAAATTTCTATGCCATTCACACTATCAAAAAAACGTATCACCTTATTATCTAATGGATCCCGAAAAGCTAATGTTTCCTCAGATAAACTAATGGTCGAATTATTTAGTTCGTCTTCAAATCGGTTACCATAAGAAAATTTAAATGAGAATATTTGTCTACCTTGATAATTGAATAAAAAAATGCTTGATAATCGATTAACAAGTGCAAATTGAGAAGAACTTTGTAGAATTAGATAAAAATTAGCATCTTTAAGCTGAATTATTGTTGAGCTAATCGTAAAATTTGATGGCTTTTTATCTATAGGATTTATTTCATTGAGTGTGTAGATGTAGCACTGATTTATGCTAAGCACAACAAGATGGCCATGTTTTATTGAATAACTTATTATAGGATCATTATATTCAAATTCTTCCTCATAATCTATAAGAATATTTTTGATAATTATACGCTTCGAATCTAAAACTATTAATATATATGACGACCATTGTTCCGTCTCATGAATAATAGATCCATAAAAAAGTTGACCAGAAGTTGATACAGATGCTATTGAATTGTTTGACCAATCAATTTGCATTAAACTTTGTGCCCCATTTAATTGATAAGCTAATATTTCATTCAAACTAGTAGTATTAGCATTGTTTTTTGATTTTATATTTTCGTTTAAATATTGAACTGATTGAAGGTAACCACGCTGATCGCCAAGCAAAATGAAATTATGACCACCACAAGCAAATCGTTCTCCATCTCTATTCCATACCATTGCACAAGGTATCAAATCGTTTTTTAATTCAACACTTTTTAAATAATTGCCAATACTATCCCATAATTTAATGCTTCCAACTTCATCTGAACTCAAAATAAGCTTAAATTTCACATTCCAATCAACACATCGTATTACGTGGCCTTTGTGGGCTAACCATTTATTTGTTTTACTATTTGGTTTTAAAGGTCTTATATTGAGTTGATCATTTGTCGAGTAGAGTACTCGTTCTAATTCATCATTTGACCAAATTGCACAGTAAATTGGAAAAGGTTCAATAGCGATTGTATTTCTTGGAATAAGTAAAAAAAATAAAATCAAATTGATCGCATAATGACGAACGGCTTACCTTAACAGACCCGCTTTTGACCAGATTTTTAATTGACCATCTTCGCCAGAAGTCAAGATCGCAGACTCATCACGGCTCAATTTCAAACATGTAATAGCACCTTGATGTGCATCAATCGACTTTTCAATCTTTTCTATTGTGATACTTATAAAGTGAAATTTACCATTCGAACAAGCTAAAATAACTTTTAATTGATTTTGTCGTGTGGATCGATCCATTGTTCGTTTTGCCGTGGTAATCGATTGATTCAACAATGCCAAATCAGTGACAAAATAATCATCAGGTAACTTAATTGTTTTGATTTGAACAAAATTTTGAATATTCCACAGATTCAATCTGTGATCATCACCACATGTTAAAACTTGACTTTCGTTTACCCATTTTACACAAGTACCGAAATTAGAATGAGCGTTTCTTAAAATAAACAATGAATTAATTAAATATTTAAATCATTTTAAACAAGTGAAAGATTACCTCAAATTTCGAAGTTGAAAATACATCATTGATGATCTTATGAACCGATAGTAATCATAAATGAATCAAATTCAACCTAAGGTTACTATGGTAAAATTGTTTGCAAAAAAAAAATTTCTGCCGCTTCACAGCTAACTTATGTCATTGTTACATTTTGTGTAAAGAAACAAAATATATTTTTATTTAAAACAACGAAAAATCATGTTTAGATTTTATACAATTTATAAAATATGCTCGATTATTAAAAATTTTTCTTTGTATTTATCTTTCTAAGATGATAAAAGAAAAGTTTGAAAATGTTGCATCTTTCAAGCGCATGTATAAGAAAATAGATTTTAAATTTACCACATTAATTCTGAACATTTTATAAAGACAGATCGTCACTATGCCGAAAGAGCAAACTCCTAAGGATATAAAAGAAGAAAGATTTAGTGAGGTTAGTTTAAATGAAATCAAAAGGCAAACTTTATAAGGACATTGTTGATTAAATTCACTCTTTTTAGGCCAGAAGTCTCAAAAGCACAATTAGTAGCGAAGATAATGGTCGCACGTATGTTTTGAAATCAAAAAATATGAAAAACAAACCAAATATTAATAAGCTGCCTCATGACGTCACACGTTTACCGACCAGTGCAGAAATTCATCGAAAAAAGTATATTCATGAAAATTAAAAATTTATTTAAAAAATTTAATATTTTGTCTTATTATTTTCATAACTAGGAATAATTTACCTTCTTATTGTCAATTAGTTCTAATGCCTATGTTTGCTGCAATGAGTAAGATCACTGACCACATTTATTTGACTAGTGTAGGTGGAATGACACAAGAAAATTTTAAGGTAAGCTTAACTACATATATAAACTGCTTTCATCATATTAACTACTTTTTAAAAGAAATACCAAATCCGTTTTATTATAAATGCAACTTACGAAGCTCCGAATCTTAAACAAAAAGGTATTGAATCAGTTAGAGTTCCAGTCGATGATTCAGAGAATGATAATATTGAAGAATTTTTTGATCCGATTGCAGATAAATTAAATGAAAAATCAAATGAAAAAATTAATTCTGTTGTACACTGTGTAGCAGGTATCTCAAGATCAACAACTCTTGTGATGGCTTATCTGATGAAATACCATAAAATGGACGTACGAAGCGCTTTTAATCATATCCACGCAAGACGATCTATTGTTCGTCCTAACAATGCTTTCTTCAAACAACTTATTAATTATGAAAAAAAGATATTTGGAAAAAATTCATGTAAAATGATTAATTTACAATTAAATGGTGTTGAAATTGAAGTGCCTGATTTTTTTCAGAATGATCACAAGGGTTTTATAGTACTTGACAGTCTCAAAAAAATTAATCGGCAGAAAAAACAAGATTCATCTAAAAGTTGCCAGTCTACTAGATTAGCAAGCGAAACTAGTACATCAAACTCACTAGGTAGAAAAGAAAATAAAGATATGGAAAAAAAATGCGAAATATCTGAAGAAAACAAGAATATTGAATCTAGTCAAAATGTAATGACGAATGAAGAAAAGAAAAGAGAAGAATTAATTAAACGTTTTGTTACAAATCAATACAATGAAGAAGATATCAACACAATTATTGATTCCAAAAGTAAAATAGATGAAAATAAAAAAAAAAATTAAAAATTTTCATATAAAAAATGTAAATAATGCCATTCTCAATAAAATTTGATGTTTGTATGATAAATGTATCATTTTTAATTTATGATGAAAAATGTATATTTTTTTGAAAATATATTATAATTACAAAAAACTAAAATTAATCTTTAAAAATAGAGTTGCTTTGCTTGATTTACAGTGAATGACAATAACTACACAGCAGTCATTAAATCATTACACAACACTTCTCTTATTGAAGAATAGATAGGATATTCTGGTTTATTCGGTGCATCATGTAAGATGCGATTGATCATATTCACCGCTGGTATAGCTGCTATCGCTGGATCTTTTACTGGTATAGTCATTGTATTGTTATTGATATCATAAAGTATGGGAACGGCTAATGATTGAGGCTCTACACCTGCATTCAATAATAATGTATTTTGAGTTAATTGAATGAAAAATACCATCGAGCCTTTATTTGTACTTGAGTTATAGAGAAAAGCACTCATTCCAGTAGGTAGATTTCTCATCAAAGTACCAGGAGAAATGGTAAGACATAGATTAAGTGTCCATTTAAAATTACGATTTGGATAGAGTTCTAATTTCATTAGTTGAATGAAATCTTTTAAAAATTTAAGTTGTGTACTAATAATGCGTGCAAAAGTTGAAAATGCATCGGGTTTAAATGGTTCACATATAACTTTGAGCTCAAAAAATCGTTCGAGTGTCTCGATTTCATCTTGAGTTATGCTTTGTGTTTTGTCAAGAGAGGTGATTTTGATTTGCAGATTTTGCATCGTCTCAGGATGTATTAATATTTTAAAGTGGAAAATTTCACCTCTAAATTGAATAATACCAACTTCGCTAGGATGAATCATGTTGAGAGCACAATCTGGTTTTACAATTAATTGTTGCAAATTTTTACGCATAAATACACAGCCAAGAAAACGCTCCAAATGCGATAAACTACTAAAAGTTGGATTTCCTTCAAAATTTTGATTTTCATTTTGTGCATTATGTTTGCACATTGCTTCAAAACCTGATTGTGTCAAAAAAGTGGGAAACGCTGCCGCTGACCAACTTCGTGCTGTAGTAATACGTGTTGTTTGAATATTACTGCTATTATGTACGGAACCTACCGAAGCAGGACCGCTATGTGATTGATTCAAACCTGCTGGACTTTGTACAGGTCGGGGCGATGGTCGGTATAAAGATGGACTATTCGGCCAATTTGCTGGCTGGGCAGGTGATTGTTGATGATGGAAGGTAGATGGTGAAGATGCAGCATGAACAGCAGCAGGTGAATTGACTGAAAAACGATTCACTGGAGACGTTTCGCTGTGATTGATTGGTGATGGCATGTAAGTATTTTGTGGAACAGGTGTATTTGGATTCGAACTATGCACATTATGATAGTTCGATGGCGGTCGCTGTAATTGATTTGCAAGAGTATTGAAATTTCCTTCATTTAACGATATATTTACATTAATTGGTGAACTTATATTTTTTAAAATTTGCTGCTGTTGATTTTGATACATGTAAGGAGATTCCATCGGCATTTCCATTACGGAGTTTGGTGCAACAGGCGACAATTGATTATCTTCTTCATTTGGCGAGTAACGTCGATTCAAGGATGCGTTTTTATCAACAAATCTATTGAGAAATCGTTTTAGTCCTTGTATTGGAGTAAGGTCTTCAAAGATTTTTGTCTTATCAAACAAATTATAAGCACCATCACGGATGGCCAGAAAACCATCCATACGTAGAACTATATCAATACAGTACACATTACGATAGACTAATCTTAAATGGGTCGATGATTGAGGTATAATACAGAATGTTTGAATAGGTAACATTGGTTTCTATAAGTTGTAAGTAAATTGTAAAAAATATATTAATTAAATAAAACGAAAAAAAATTTTAGAAAATTACAAATGCTTACACTATGTATTAATCCGAACATTGGTACACAAGTTATTTGATGAAGTGTGGACAAACTATTGACTGTTGCATTTAATACTTTAATCAGAGTGGCTATTGATTTGTGCTGATTAAATTCATTTTGTAATTGAACAGAAACAATAACATGTGGATTGTTAAATGTAATTGTTGATTCAATTACTCCGAAATTTAATGCATATCTGTTTTCATTTGTCCGCCAAACAATAGTTACAGTGTAATTAAAATTCAGTCCATAATTTAGTACTAATTTCTTGTAATCAAATAGACTAATTTTGAACATGTCAAGATAAGTTGTATAATTATTTAATTTAGTAAAATCAACAAGGATATCGTACATTTTACTAAATTGTTGCCAATCGTTTGTCATATCATCAATTAGTTTAATTAATTGTATTGGTGAACTAGTCATAGTTTCGGAATTTATTGAGATCATGTTTTTGATTGCATTATTTTTGTTCAAAATTTCAGGTATGTGTTCGTTACTAAACTTATAAGTCACCATCCAAAATTTATTTAATCTACACTGCAAATGAATCGAACAACTAAGTAGATTACGATTTAGCCTGTTTGCGGAATTACTTTGAGCAGGCATTTGTATGACATCTATGTATTGAGCGTGGTCTGGACTATTATTGAAACGAATATGATGGCAAAAGTTTCGTTTTTGCAACTCAGATGAAAGTAATGAGTAAGCCATCTTCTCTTCACAAAAACTTAACAAAAAGATAAGTTCAGTTATAAAATAACTATCTTTTATCAATTCTTCATCTTCTTTATCTGAATAATTGTCAATTTCATCAAATTTACGTTTGCCCAAATATTTTCTTATTTCGCTTGTTTGTTTG
>BLXL01003744.1:0-17210 GCA_023170135.1 Acarapis woodi | reverse complement strand
AAAAATTAGGTAAACAATATAATTTAATATAATCGAAACATATCTAGCGTTAAAGAATTTCAATTTTCGAAAATATAATTTACATTTTACAAAAAAATTTATTGGCAAATTTAAAAAACTAGATTCTTGTTTTAATTATCATGTCAATGTCAATAATAAATTTGTCTTCAAATACAATAGAATTGTCGAGGTAGTATCTTAAGACTGGATATACCTTTTCTCAACTAATTTAATATTTCAACTGTAAATAACAACCTAAAGAGGCCGAAAATAATAAATTGTTTTGATAAAACTCGGAATTTATCTACTCAAATTTATAAAAATTAGGTTGTTAACACATAGCCTTATCGCAAAATTTAAGATATATTACTTATTTTGATGGTAAAGTTAGAAAATGATAAAATATTAAATACACTTATTCATAACATAAATGAGCATACTTAAATACCTAGCTTAAAGTTGTATCTCAGAATTATTTAAAAAGATAAAAAAATTTTTAATCTGACTCATGAAATTCTAAAATATACAGTGTTATGTATATTTAATTTCAACATACAAAATTTTACCCTAAAAACTCAACTTCTCAACATCAAGACAATTGTCGGTTTGTTTTAAAACGTAGGGTCTAAATTCGATTCATACATTTAATTCATTCTAAAAATAATAAAAAATTTCTATTTATTCAAACATGAGGAATCTTAGTTTATCGCATACCTCTTCAGAGACACAGCAAAGAAAGTTATTTTAATGATAATGAGAATTAGTTCATTATTAACATTTTTAATTATGCTATTAATAGGAAACTTAATTTACAATTCAAAAAATGTATTTGTAGCCTCACATCATTCTAAAAAAAATTTGAATTTTTTAACTTCAAAAATATATTAAAATAACCAGTCAAGGAATTTTTGGAAAAAAAAAAGCAACAATATGTCTTTTTACTAAAAATTTTCCTAGATCAAAATTGAGCTGCTTTTTGAATGATATTTTAAGTATCACATTAATGATTATCTTAATTTATCATTTTTTTTACAAGATTGACAAAAATAAGAAATTTTTAAACATTTTCAAGGGCTTTTCAAATCCTAACCTAAAGAATTATTTGAAACGGATCGCTTAGATTTTTTGACATTTGTAATCGATTATTAATTTATCGTAAAAATTTTTTAGTATTTTGCTATCATTTAAATTTTAGTAAAATTTATATTTAATATGTACAATCATTATATTTTGGTCGTCTAAATAATCAATTAATTTAACATTTAGTGACCTTATTTTTAGAATTTGCCTCATTACAAAAATGATGATGAATTTGAATGAAATTTATCAATATTTTATTAGCGGATTACGATTTGTAAAAAACATTCACTAATTTAAATAACAATTTTAATTTTTGAATTTAGATTATTTATTCGAAACTTAATTTTTTTTTCAAAAAAGTTCTTTCCAGACACTTCTGAGAGATGAAAAAAGTAAATGAAATTTTAATTCAATATAAATTTGAAGTGTATGAAAAAGAAAAGTAAACTAATTGAAAATTTAGCTTTATAAGATTATAAATAAGCTTGCGAAAAACTTCAAAACATCTAATCAGATGAATAATTTAAATCAATTAACACAAGTTTTAGTTAAACCAATTTGTTAAAATAGATTAGGAGTGTGAAAAAGAAGATTAAATATTAAATCCTTTAACAAACTTTCGCAACATTCTTAGAATTTGACAAGCAATTAATACGCTTCAGGTCTTTATAGTTTCGAATAATATTTTAATTGAAACTTAGAAATAATGTGATAATTTTTTTATAAATTTGTTTATGAAAATCTAAAGATTAAATTTCATTTCGAAAGACTTGAAATTATATTAAATTGCACTCTAATCTACTTATTTAGAAATCAAATTCAATCAAAAAAAATTTTTTTTTTGCTTTTCCAATTTTCGATCGCATCAAAAATTTACAATTCCAATATTAATAAGTTTTGGTTCGATTGAAAATTTGAAAAACCGAAAAATGTGCAATAAATAAGCGGATGTGAATAATTGAAAACTTTAGTGAATAATAATAATGAAAATTACCTTTCTTTGTTGTTTTTCCCATGCAGGATCTAGAAGACCTTCTCTTTCCCATTCTTCTTCTTGTTCCATATAATTGTTTTCGTTATTCTGGTAATTACCGTCGTATTCTTGAATATTGATCATTTTTCAATATAAAAAAAATAAATTTCTTTCGAATTTCAATGAAGTTAAATATATTAAAATGTGAAATACACACACTCGAAAATTTCGCCCCAGACAAATGGCACTTACGGTACTAATAAATAAAGAATATCTTCTAAAATATTCAGGCGATAAATATTTACAAAATTTTTTCAAAAATATATTAATAGAAAGGTTTTGTAGACTTTTCTAAACTTTCAATTTATCTGAACTTGATTTCACTTGAAAAGTTTCCCAAAAAAACTAGAGAAATGAGAAAAATAAATTGTTTTTGTAATTTTATTTTTTAATTAATATTTAAAATCCACAGGTTTTACAAATTTCTCTTATTTAACTTTACACAAACTCATTTATTGAAAACGCATGTTCGTTAATCAAAACGTATCAGTGTTCATAAACTAGATCACAGGTACGATTTCGTACCGCACACGTACAACAACACCGATTTGGCCAAAGAACGAACACTGTCGATTGAAAAAAATTAGTTAGTAGGCAAGCATTGGCACACTTGCTAATGAGAAAGCAAGGGATGGAGTTTGAGAACGGGAAAATGTTGCAGAACAACTAAAATTAAACATAATTAAAGCAAAATACTTCTCTAAATAAGAGAGATTCATCAGCTTTAGTTATTCGTAAGCCAGCTGAATGACTGAATGTTGCTCACATACACAAAGAATGTTGATTTCCCAGTTTGTCAGTCGTATTACAAGGAGGGCTATTATACGATCTAAGGTGTACTTTAGTTAGAGTTCCACATTCTGTAATTTGCACAACAAATACTCTTGTATGCAATCTGTGAGAATCACTTATTTATATAGTGTGTTCAAATTGTTGATCTGCTATATATCTATAACATAGCATCTCCATCAATTTCGAGATTTATTTAAAACATCATGCATACTCTATATTTTATATTAGATGATAAATGCAGTTAATTTTTATTTTTATAATTTGTTATAAAAATTAAAGTATGATCTTAACAAGATTAATTTGACTCTGTGTTATTTATTCATAGGAAAAAAATAAATAAGTTAGGTTAAAGTTCTAAAAAAGAGAACAAAAATATTTTAAGTCAAATATTTTAATGTATACTTTAAATCAACTCCATTTTTACCCATGCACTTAAACACATATACGATCATACTACAATTAAATTAGGATTTTAAAGAAAGGGCCTTCAGTCGAAAACCTAAATGCTTTTTAAAAAAATTTGATTTCTATTTTTATATTTATCAAATAAGTTTTCAAATTATTTCTGCTTAATTTTAGTTTTTAGAACTTTTCCGAATTGAAAACATCAATGAAAAGAATAATTTTCGATTTTCAGAATTTTATAATTATTAATTTCTATTTTTTTTTATTACACAGTTCGGGCCATCTTTTGTTAAGTAAACTAGTTTTTTTTATTACACTTCATTTAGCATTTTGAGTTTCTATTGAATAATTTCAATCATCAATTAAAATAGATTATCCATCAAAAATTTCGAATAATTTTATAATTAATTAACTCAATCCGCTATTTTACAATCAGTTTGATAATTGAAAAACAAATGTGAAAATATTTATGTTCTATTTCGATTAATTTTTAAAAAAATTTTTCCTCATCTAGTTAGAAATCTCGCCAAAGAATTTAGTGCTGAAAAACATTAAATAATTTTATAAATTAATTTAAATAGATTTGAGTAGGTTCTAATTGATTGAATAAATAATTTTCGTAAATTTTTTGGATAAAACCGTTTAAAAGTTTTTTCAAAGAAAATTAAAAGAAAAATTAATTTTCAAAATTAAATATTTTGGATTTTAACATTTTCAAGTAAATATCTAAATTCCATATTATGGGCTTATTTTTATTTTTAATATGAAAATATTAAATAAAAATAAAATTTCTCACAACACCGAAACTAATTCAACTATAATTTTTTTCATTTTGAAATAACCGCATACCGTATCTTTTTCCAAGTAATAAATATAATAATGACTTTTTTAAAATTAAAAAAATTATTGCAATTAAAGTCATAAAACTGTTTTTTCTTTATCTTTCATTTTTTTTCGCCGAGCTATTTTTATCAAAAGGTTCTTTATATTCTTAAATACACGTAGAAAAAAAAGAAGATACAAATTTTACAAGCAATAAATCTTAATATTCGAAAATTAATTTTTCTCGATCTTGGAAATCACTCATCAGAATAAATTTTAAGCAATCACAAAAATGAAATTTTTTTAAGCAAAGCATATAACAATGAAAAATCTTGGTTCTAATATTCTTTTTTTTCAAAAATTTAGAGTCGATATTCGATATTTTTGTTTTCAAATATAAGTTTATCTCGAAAAACCGGACCCTTTAGTACGCAGGCGTTTAGTAACTTCCAGAACCACTGGATCTACAGATCAAAATCTTTTTTCTTTTTCTTGGCGGTTTTATTTGACTTATTCTTAAATTTATTTTAGCCAAATCAAACCAAATCATAATTCAATTTTTTAAAATGAAATACCAATATTTTACTTGTTTGTTTAATCAAACACAAATACAAATCGGATTTTTCGTAAACATTCAATTGATATCATTCTATGTATAAATATTATGCAAATTATACTATGAAAATAAGAAAAAAAATTACAGAGCGAATATATAAAATTAATTATTACCAATTTTTTATTAATTTTAAATAATAAGTAATTATGATTAAAATTATAAAAAATCGTATAATTTTTTTTCTTTAATATTTCAAAAAACTAAAAATTATTTATATAAAGAATAAAGAGCGTAAAGTTAATTTTAAAAAATATATAATTTTGTTTTTGAATAACAATAAAAATTTAAAGCATGATTACTTATATAAAATGAAAAACAAAAAAGAACAATCAACTTGAATGAAACAGAGTTAAGATCATCATTTCAGAGAGTCAACCTATAAAAATAGGTTGAATTTGAAACACAACTAAAGCATTTCGAAAATTAAAATGCCAAATTTATTTTATAGAAAATTTTTATATATCTTTTTCGGTGAGACAGATAAGGCTTGATTATTTACATCTTTCATTAATACTCGAAAATAAAAATCCTAATTTCAATAGATAGTATTATTGATTGTCAACTATATCAATTTAAATATATTTCACGGATATAATAAAAACCTAAAATTGACAGTATTTAGAATTTAAATATTCAAAAAATAAAGTAAATAAACTTCCGGTTCCTTAAAAATGTGTAACGATAAAACTAGTTCACAATATGAATTTTTTTTGAATTAAAAAAATTTAAAAATAGGCAGACTCAAAAATATATTTTAAAACATTCTTTGAGAGATTGATTATTGATCAAATAGGAAATGCACTAGAAATTCGCACAAAAAAAAAATATTTTGCATGAAAATACTTGATTTAAGATTTCTTTTTAAAATTCTAAAAAATTTCATTCAATTCGCTAACTTCCTCTAAAAAGATATCAAAACGAAAAAAAAACTAAATTATTTAATTTAACTAAAAAATCAAACAAAAAAAAATTCATTTTTCAATATAACACAAATAATGAACTTACAATATCAAATTCAATTTGAAAAACAATTTATTAGAACCGCAAAAAAATGACTAATCACTTTACAGAATGATATAGTACGACTTATTTACTAGACTTAACAAATTTGAAAACAAAAAATCAAAAATTCGATCTTTTGGGCACTTATTAGGCTTAAAAATTATTAAATAAATAACAACACTATTAATTATTTTTAAAACACGAGGCGAGAGGTCATTTATCTCAAAATTTTTAGTTTATAAACTCGAAATAAATAAATCAAAACATTAATCTTCTAGGGCATCATTTAAAATAATAAAAAATAAATTAATTGAAATAACTAATTTTTTGCGTATATATATTACTTTGAAAAAATTATCTATTAATAAATTAGTTTTGCAAAGGCTCAACAAAATCCAACTCGATAAGTTCATCAACTGCCTTTTCATGCTCACGTTCAAGTTGTTCAGCCATCTTATTGTTACGGAAACAATTTTCGAAAATGCGATCACTTTCATTGATTTTCTCTTCTTCGGTTTGATTACCTTCTACTTTTAATAAAGTGTAGAAAAAAGAATGCAAGCTCATTAAATCGGATATTTCAGTTTGATTTAATAATGGTGATCTTCTTTTGTAAGGCAAAAGTTTTGGGTTCGGATTCTAAATTGTCAGTAAATATAAAGAAATAAATTATACTTCAAATAAATTTAGATGTCTTTAAAATTTGATTTAATCATATGACTAAGTGAAAATAGAAGAAAAACTTACCTTTTTACGCATTAATTTCTCGATTCTTAAAAGTTGTGGTTCAAAATTGTTTGCATCAAAAACGTTACTTGCATCACCATTATTTACGGATGAAATGAAAGACCATTTATCTAGTTGAAATTGTGGTAAACAATCGGCTGGCAATGATATAGCTAAATCTAGGAATTTACACGCTTGTAAATATAATTGCAGATTACCTGCATTATTAGATCCATTGTTTGAAAGATAGGAAATTTCATTGTTTGGATAATTCCGAAGAAGCTCGTTTTCAATTTGTAAAAATATTTGACTCTATTTATCGACATTTTTTTATATTTGAATTAATATTAGAAAAAAAAAGAATAATTAGCTATTATGTTGAATGGTTCGATAAATTAATAACTTACAAGTTCAGTGTAAATAAATGGCCACAAAGATGTAAGTTGATGAGATGACATACGTAAAATAAGAACTCGAAAACAAAGGAAAATGTTAGATAAAACAGTAGACGATGAATTGACTCTTAAAAATTCGATTATTTTTTCTAAAAAACAAAAATCATTTTAAAATATTTTTGATTAAATTTAAAAAAAAAAATTTCAAAAAACTTACTCACCCTGAATTTCAGACATATACTTCATATATTGATCTTTTTCACTGCAAAACAAAATAAACGCCAGACGCTTAGTCAATTGTGCTCGTAAATCATTTTCTTGTTCTTTAGATGAGAATAATTTATTCAAACCAGCTCCTGCAATAGGGACAGACATTTTTTGCAAAAAATCACCAAAAGTAGTCTTGTCATGTGTCATTAGATGATCTGTAACTGTTCGCCAAAAGCATAAACAACCAACTTCCATTTGAAAGAAATTTGGTTCGAGAAGTAATTCGAAAGCGTCTTTTCTCCATGCTTTTCTCAAATATTGATAACCAGAAATGCTAGACAGAAGATCTGAACACGAATAAAAACTTGGTGCATTATGCTTGCTACAACAAAAATGAATTTTAAATATATAAAAATAGTAAAAATTTAATGAAAATGTGTCATAGATATATTTACCTATGATTTCTCAAGTAAGGCGTAACATAATACATAATATTGCTAACTAATGGAATTACTTTCTCTTTCTCTTCACTGACATAAACTACATCGAGCACAGGCGCTACGAATTGTGCGAGTGCATTTAACGCTTGAACACTGTATTTTGCCATTGTGATTTCATTGTTAACATTATATGATGTTGAATCAAATTTGTTTTCATCAAGCTCCAATTCACTTTCTTCGTCATGATCGATATACTGTGGCCCAGGTTTGACCTCTAAATTTCTTCTTAACCATCTCGTTTGACCTAATCTACCACTAGCTACTGTTACACAAGCATCAATGAGTTTTTGTGATACATCTTGTAAATCTTTCTGATCTTTTCGATCTTGAAGATAAGGAGAAATTTGCACAAATTCGTGTAAAATTGCTAGAAGGTGAAATTGCACAAGAGGTTGTGAAGACGCGATTTGTGAACCGTCTTTAAGTAAATTTAGTAGCGATTTCCAACAGTCAAGCAATTGTTCACCGCTGAATTCTTTAATATAACATAAAGAAAATTGAAGCATACAAACTTCAAGTGGAACCCGTTTTTTTCGAAATTGAATGTTTTGTGGTGGAGTTTTCATAACTTGTTTGATCTGCTGAAAAACTGAATCCATAGCAAGTACACGTATTGAAGCAATTAAATTGACAAGATGCTTTTGATTAGATGAACAATTCGGAACAACATTACGCTTCGATTCGTTAGGATTTTTGTCTTTAAGTTCGTGCCATAATATTGCAATCGAAGCTAGAAATTGTGGTCCATGAATAAGGGAAATCGGACTAAGTAGATTTAGAATTTGTTGTCTCAAATCTTTAATTGAGCCCATTATTTGCCAACCATTTTGCTTGTCCGAATTAAAACTTTCGAGCTCATTAATTACTTTCCAAAGTTTGAGGACAGCTGATAGTATTTTAGGCAAATGACTTAAAATTGATTTGCGAGTGATGAGCATTGATTCTGAGTTTGTTGTTGAAAGTGTATCATGATGATTCGACGATGAATCAGTTCCCGTTTCTCCAGGCGATATAGTATGAAAAAAATTAGTAATTGCTTGAAAGGGTCCTAGACTTGAGGTTGAGGTACTAAGATTTTTAGAAAGACTTTGCTGAGATTGCGTGATTTGATTAACTACATGATTTGAATTCAGATCTAGCAAACAATGATGTAAAAGATTGGAAAAACTTTTCAATAATACAATTAAATAGTTTGGTTGAAGTATGCTATTCTTTTGATTTTGTGCAGAATAAACTTTGAGTTTACTTGAAACATCTTCTAAATTATGACAAAGTTGAGTAACAATGCACACCATTATTCTAGTTAACGAGCGATGAGCGATCGGTAGTGTGGCTTCGATCAATGTCAACCAATTAGAATGCAAATTTGATTTGTGAGTTTGTTGAAGAGAAGTTTGAATAGCGCTCAAGAACATTGATTGAGCGGGTATCATTGCATTTGGTACATATTTGAGAGAAGACATTTGTGGCTGAAAACGTATTTTTGATGCTCTCGAATCATTATTCTCTTTTTTACTATCACGATTCGTTTTTTCGTTTTGGCCAGCGATTGGCGATGATCTATATTCTAGAATCATTAGTTGCTCTAATAATTTAAGTAAACTTTTTTGCATATCTTCCTGAAAATCATGTGAACCAGTTTTTTCGTTAAAATCAATTAAGTTTTCACTAAACACGTCTTCAGATTTAATTTTCTTATCAGACTTAATTTGAAAATTATAAACACTTGACACAATGGTATGCAAGATATATTTTTGAACATTACATCTATTGAGCATATCATGTACATAGTTAGAAAATGTTTGGCGATTTTTAATTGCACTTATTAATTCGCTAAATATTAATTTTAAGATTTCACATGACAATATTCTTACTTTCTGATTACCGTAAATTTCGTCATCACTTGATTTATTCTGTACAAGACTAGGATAGTAACTGCGAACATAATAGAGACATGTGGTGATAATTATTTCAAGGAAAGAACTGTTTTTATGTGAATTGATCAAATCAGATATCAATTCACCATAAAAACATTTACCAGTTAGTGATTTTTTATGCCTGCCAAAGAATTGTAAAAGTTCTTGTGTGTGAACGCTCTTTCTATTGCTTATACTTGTTGTAGCTAAAGTGAAGAGCATTTTTTGAGGCTCAACTAGTATCACATTCCAGAGTGTGGTCAATGCATAGAATGTACGCTTTGAATCGTAGATTTGTACATAAAGCAAAATATGGGAATGGAGTTGACTAATTGAAATTGGTTTTGTTAAATTTAACATTGATAGAGATTCAGATACTTTGATTGTATTGTCTGATGATAAAGAGCAATCTTCTTCATCATTTTTAGTCTCTAATTTTTCAACAACAATATCAATAAGTTCTTCAACTAAATTAGCAATAATTTCTGAGTCAGAATCTTTCCAAAACTTCTGACTTGAAATCGATCGCTTCTCATCAAGTGTTTTAATGATTTTTTTTGAATCGCCAGTTTTCGAATCTGTAGCTAATTGTGAGGGATTTTCAACAAAACTATCCAACGAAGAAATTGAACCGAAAGGATTCAAGAACATATTAATAGACAAGTGTTTATTATTGAGACCATCTTGGTGGGAAATTTCATAATCCGAAGCATTTGGTTTGAAATTCGACCACTTTTTAGAAGATGATTTCAATGTTTCGTTAGGATTAATAATTTGACGTTGCAATGGTGATGAGATGAATTTTTTTTTGCCTTCTGGATTAACATGATAAACAATGTTTTTGCAATCATGGGAAATCGCAAAGATTTTTGATTCGGCCATGGCAATTTCACTGTCTTTCTCATACTTGTCCCGATTGCCTGATGTTTCAGACTGTTGAATATTCATATTTTGAATGGAAACACGATGAGTATCTGGATGGAGTAAAATGACAAGTAGAGGTTCTAAAATGCGTGCGATGTCTCCGTTGTTCACGCAATGTGTAAGCCAATCAACCGATAGGACGTTGTGTGAATCTAATTTGTGAGTAAGACTATCAAGCATAAAAAAAATTGGTTTGTCGAATTCTCTTATACTAGTTTGTTGATTAAATAATAATTTAGGCTTGAGATTTCTGGTTATATTGAATAGAATACAAAATTTCTTTCTTGCTTCATATGCTATACTTTCATTTGTTGATCTCATAGAATTACATATAACATTTTCACAAATTTCAGAATCTTCAACCAAATTGTGCACTTGTTGAATAAGATTAGCAGTCTCGAAATGAATAAAATTTTTCTCTTCTTCTAGATTATTCCATAGAATTTCAGTGATTCGTAAAAAGTAACCAGTTTCCAAATAAATATTTTGTATATCAATCTGTGTAATCATAAAATCTATACAAGTTAATTTTTTCTTTTCATCTTTGGCTTCCTTGTTTACAATTTTATTTAAACTCAAAATTGGTGAACTACTAGGTGAACTATCATTTATATCAAATACAGGCAGTTCAAGTAATTGACATTTTAATATGTTCATTAATTTGAGAACTGTTCTAATTGAACAATAATTAACTTCCATGTCGGTTGGATAAATACTTAAAATCAAGATTTCTTTTAGCCAATTGGACAGCTTGAAATCATTTTGTGCGATTATCGAATTCTTATCTTCAGTTGTGATTATTAATGAAGTTTTTATTAAAAGTTCACATAATTCAGAATACAAGGCCACATACTCTCCATTTACTTCAATATCAATTTCTTTTGGCTGATTTTCAATATTTTTAAATTTGATTAAATGCACAAAACAATCTTCTATTCGATGACTATTTGAAACTAACTTTCGTCGTATAACATTCGAGAAAAATTTCTCTAATTCCCTTACCAATTTTTGCATAGAGATAGGCACATTAATCTGATCGATTTGCTTATCTAAAAAAATATTATTTAATACAGATTCGGATGATTTTATTATTTCACTAGTAAGTGATTCGCATTCTTCTTTTATATCCGACAAACAGTCATAAGTCTTACCAACATCTTTTGAAACTTCATATTGCGGACAAGGGAGAATTTTCGAAACCATTTTGATTAGAAGTAAAATTGCCAATCTCATTTCATCAGGATTTAATTTATCGAAATATTCATCTAAGCAATTCAATATTTGACTAAGATTAGCTGGTAAATACTGAGCAATCGAATCAGGAAAACTTAAAAAAAAAAAAAAAGAATTTTTATAAACAAATCATATTGAAAAAAAATAATACTACCTTTCAACAGATGTTATTTCGATAAAAAAATCCATTATAACCAATATTTCAGATGGATCAGGTGTGCAGGAACCAACTGATCTAACAATTTGATTTTTATTTATTAAAATTCCTTTTTCATTTGTTGATTCTTTACGTTGGCAAGCTTCAGAAAATAATTTGCTGAATTGATGCCACAAATAATTAACACCCAGATTACTGATCAAAATATTACAAAATTTCAAACTGTCTTGTTTCATACGTTGATCATTCAAATCAAAATATAAAGCTCTTAATGTGTAATTAAAAAACATATTAATAAAAATGAAAAATGAAAATTTTTTATCTAATTTACCTAAATATTTCAACACATAATGAATCTAAAACACTATTCATAAGTTCGAAATAGTCAAATACACAAAGAAGTAGTTTATATGGCCATATCTCACCGAGACTAGTGGATAAATTAATAAATGGAATGACTTGTGATGGATTCTGAATAAAAAAGTAATTTTCATTGATTTAATCGTAAATTTTAATCAAAAATTATTAACTTACTGAAAGACTTAGAATAAATGCACTGAGACAATACTCTTTGGTATATTTTGAAAAATACTGTTCACGCTTTTCACGTTTCTTTCTTGCTTTACTTTGCTGTTCGGTGGTCAATTTTTTGTTATCTTTGTTATTAGGTAAAAATGTTTGACCACTCACTTCTAAACCGAAAAGCCACGAATCAAGACGACGATTGAGAGACGTATCACGTCTGAGTAATACAGTAAAACCTGCAGTTAATATTAATGTTATATCATTTGTATTCATTTTACATTGGGACAGCGGAAAACAAGTAATAAGAAGATCAAGTATTGCCCTTTGCACTAAAATATTTGTGTCCAACAATGAAATACAAATTCCATAAACTAAACTTTTACGGTCGTTACCCATTATAAAAAGTTGTTCTTCTAACTTTTTCTTTTTATTATAATGTGAAACAATAAAACTCACAGCAGGTAAACGTACATTTGGATTACTAAGTATGCATTTCCATAAAGAACCATAAAAAAATTCATTGCCAACTTGATCACAAACACCTTGTAACAGTCGATCGGTGCTATCATGGTATTCAGATCCTTCTTCGAGACCAGGTAGAACAGCAATTATAAAACCATCTAAACACGGCTTCAAATCTTTTCCTAACGGTAAAAAATGATTTTCATAAATTTCTATCAACGTTGGCTTTACATTGATGGCAGCTTGGCAAAGCAATGGAAAAAGACCGTTGCTATAAATGCCTAATTCTTGCACAAGTCGATTGCCGATAATTTTGAAAATAAGATCATACGTTTCAAGTGCCTTTAAATGAACACCGCTAGGTAAAGCCGGATGCATACATTGTGCTAAACGCTGACCGATCATATATCGTCGGGGTATAATCTGAAATTTTGTCCCATTTTGAAGTGTCTTATTTTTAAATGAGGATTTGGCAAAGAAAAGCTGATCAGATAATTCATACAAAATAAATTAATTTTGAAATTGCTCACCTTATTTAATTTACCGAGAGCACTGACAAGATCAGCCCATTCAGAGGTGCATTCGAACGATCTTAGTGCCTTATCAACTTGTTGTACAAAATTTCGATACTTAGAATCTGCACTAATTAATTCAGTCTCGTCCGGGCTAACATTTCTAGCCATTTTCAAAATGAATAACACAATAAACTAGATGATTATTTACAGATGATCACTCGCTGTCTTGATTCAACACGAGTGTTTTTTTACAAAAATAATGCTAATAAATCAAAACTGAATATTTTGTTTTTCAAACAAGGCAAAAAAAAGCTTGGAAGAATAAAATTTAACACTACATGAAAAAGCTAAATGTAAAATAACGATTGAATAAAAGCAAATCAAAATGATTTAAATTAAAAAAAAAAAAAAAAAAAATTAATTAACGATGGAAAAAAGATGAGTTAAATCATTGATAAAGCTGATATTTATGATTAATCGGACTATGTATCTAAGATACGATAATAAATAATATTTCTTAAGATGAAACAAATATAACAATTGATAAATTTGATTTAATTTTTGCCTATGATTCACTATATAAAAATACGTTCGATTCAGAATTGAGTGCTTTGAAAGCAAATGAATGAATGAAGAATTTTTCATTAGAAATTTTCAAATACACTTGGCTTAAATTCCTCAAATTATCGAATTAGCATAAATGAAACACAATAGAAAAAAGTAGTGATATTAAAAATTACATATTAGAAACAATTGATATTGTTGTTAAGAATTATTTGATTATAAGTATGAATTGTCAAATTATTCACAATTTGCACTTTTATCGAATTACTCATCAGTGATCTCTTTTCATTCATTTTTTTTTCTCTCCCTTTAATGAGAGAGTTTATAAATATATTGTTCTACTTGTTTTCTCTTACTTAATATTTGTGAATCTTTATTTTTACAATTCAATAGTGAATAATAAGTTTCAAATTACTATTGTCTTAAACACCTCTTGTCAAATTAGATAAAACACGCACAGAAAAACATTAATTCAATGAAATGACGATGTTAAAATAAAATGAAAACAGAAAAAATAGCACACATAAAGCGCCACCTAAATTCAATTAGAAACCGTGTAATTTTTAATTCGATTTTGCATGATGAGTTGAAATAAATTTACATTTCAAATAATGCATATTAATTTTTAAAGTTAACTTTTTTTTTCAAAAATGAACTAATTAATGAAAATTATTAATTATTGGTTAAATTATTACACGAAGTTTATTAATCTAAATTTCTCATATTTATTTTCTTAGAAAAATTATAATGTTACCTTGTAAATTTACTTTTTAATTTAAATTTTTTTAAAATTTTTTTAAATTATCTAGTAGTATTAAAATTTCATGGTGATCATTTAGTTTGTAAAAAAATGAAGATTATAAAATTTTCATCCGAAAAAATTATCAAATAATAGATCAATTCAATATGGAAAAAAAGAGGCAAGTCAAAATAAAAAAATTTTCAAGTTTTATATATATATTTGATATGTATTAAGAGTAATTTTCCCTTCGGACAGAAAAAAATAAAATTTTCTTATGAATTTAATTTGATTGCAATCTTTTTTTTTATCAATCGAGATTTTTGGTTGTTGTAAATATTATAAAAAATATCTTTACATAAATAAAGTAAACCAAAAAAATTTTTCATAAATTTATTGCAAAAATTAAACTTTTAAAATTAGCGCTTTATAATAAGGTAGAGTACATAGAATATTCGCCACCAAAACAAGCTATAATTTATCGTATCACTTTTTAATTTTTATTTTATTGGAATGAAAGTCAGTATAATTTTGGTTGAATTGCTTATTCTAATAAATTTTCCAAACCGATTTGATCTTTTTTCATCTTATTTACTTTGACATCACATATCAGGATTACGCGGTCAATTTTTAGGGCCATTGTTTGGTAAACTTAATTTTAACGACAAAATTTTGATTCGCAAAAAAAAAAAATAAACGATGACTTCCCGACTTTATTTGACAATCATTAACAGAGTTGACAAATTGGTGCCGAACGGTTAGTTTTTGAATCAAACAACTTTTTTTTCATACCACGACGTCACGATCTTATTTTTCATTTAATATCACTAAATTATCAAAATTACAGTTGAATATCTAAATTGAAAAAATTCTGATTTCTAATTTATTAAATTTTCTCATGAAAAAGTATTTCGCAAATGGTGGGAATCACCAGCTGGTCCAAAACATATTCATTTTTGGGCACCTGCCTTCAAATGGTATGTAATTATCATGAGTCATCGCAATTATAACAATTTATTCACAAAACGATTTTAGGTCTCTCGTTATTGCTGGTTTGAGTGATCTTACAAGACCTGTCGAAACAATCAGTGTTGCTCAAAATTTAGCTCTGGCTGCTACTGGTCTCATTTGGTCACGTTATTCGATGGTTATCATTCCAAAAAATATCCCATTATTTAGTGTAAATTTTTTCCTCTTCTTAACTGCTGTTTTTCAACTGATGCGCTTGTATTTATCAAATGAGGAAGTCAAAAATTTAAAATAAAATCATTTTGGAAAATTCAAATTCTAATGATATTTTGTTTTGATTTGTTGATTCTGTCGTTTTTGAATATTAATTGTTATTTTTTGAATTAATTAGGTACCTCGTATCAAATTCTTGTGTGAAATATGTTTATCAATTAAAATGTAAAACTTGACTTGCTCTGAAAAAATTAAAATAAAAAAACTATTATTCAATTTTCACATGAATTTCTCTAATAAACTTACCCTTTTAAATTGTGACGCATTTAGTTACTTAATCTTAAATCTCAACATTAGAATTTTAATATTTTCATGCATTACATCTCAACATATCAAATCAAAAAATATTTTTATTTTTAAGAAAAAAATTTCAATTAAACAAACTCATCACACAATTCCACACTTCTTTAATGAATAAGCAGTCAGAACTGTTCTTTAATTAAAGGTTAAATAATCGAATACAAAGAAAATTTTCCGATTATTTTTTGCTGTAAACAGACATCTATCAATAATTACATTATTATTATAAATTATAAAATTAAGAAATTTGACACATCTCAAAATAATTGATAAACGTAACGATAATAGATAATTACACTGAAACACTACAATGTTGAATAATTGGCGAATTTTGATATCAAAAATACCAAAAGCTAAACTTTACTTGATGAATCTATTATCTGGGGAAAAAAATCAATATTGATATTATCTATTAAAAAGTTTTCGATCATAATAAATTCAAAGCAAGTAAAATTATAAAGAATCTTCTAGTTTATATAAAATTTTTTATTAAAAGTAAAATAAGAAAAATTAAAGCATGCTAAGACAGATAAAAGAATCGAAATAAATCTTTGAATTGATTTTAATAATAATAAAATTTAGAAATTTTGGAATAAATAGCAAGTGCACATGAATGAACTAATAATTTTGTTTTTTTTTTTAAATTTTCGAAATTAAAAATGTAAGGTAAAAAAATTTTTGATTTGGTCTGAAACACTACAAAAAAATCAAAAATTAATTTAAAGATATTGTTGGTATTTTTGCTATCCAATTCAAGATAAAAAATATTAAAAAATCCTTACTACATATAACTTTAAATAAATTTAAATTTTGTGAATTATTCTTGTTGCGTAGGAGTGTAGCGTATACTATCAAAATAATAGATTTTTCCATTGTTTAGACAATCAACTAATTAATTCAAGTACAAATAATTGGTTGATTCGAGTGAAATTACATGTTCTCAAATTGATCTACCCTACGCTTTGTATTACCTTTACGAATTTCTCTTAATGTTTTATATTTGTCTCTGCCTTGCCTTACATTCTCTTGATGAAGCACATCGTTCTGAGTTA
>BLXL01003728.1:0-15042 GCA_023170135.1 Acarapis woodi | reverse complement strand
AACAAATAATTCCAATCAAAATTTGAGTATTTTGATTTATGTTTTGATTAATATTTGTGTAGATTGACCAATAGCTACCTTTCATAAAATGGTTATTTGTTCGATTGTATTCTTCGTTATTTAGAATAAATGATTTATTATTTTCCGATTGTTGCTGATGTACATTAACAAACAAATTGATATTTTTTGAATTTGTATTTATGTTCGATACGTTTCCGTTTAGACTATTTGTCATCGAATTGTGAAATGATAAACTAGAAATAATTTGGTCCGAATTGGAGGATGTTGACTTGAGATTTGTAATTTTCGATTCTTGCTGTGTTGATAAATATGCGCCGTTTACTTTAGTTACGTTTGAATAAAGCAAAGATGATTCTGAATTAAAATTTTGATTGCATGTATTGTTAATTGCAGAATCATTTATTGAATTCATATTATTACTCAAATTATTAGCTAGACTGTTTGATAAATTATTTGAAAAATTATCAGATAAGTTATTTGTTAAATCATTACTCAAATTTTGATTGGAATTATTTGTTGCAGTTGTAGTGGTTGAATATATATCGGAGGAATGTGATGTATTAATAAGTGAGGTATTTATTCTTGATGAACTTTGGCGAAAATTAATTAAGTTTGAATAATCCATTTGATTGCTATAATTAATTAAATTAGTGGAACAACTAAATAGAGGCTGACAAATCGTGCTTAAACCGTAAAAATCGAATCTATAAGCATATCTCTTGCCTATTGAATACACAAAATAATTTTGATACAGTTTTTGAGAAAAAAATACATGTAATATTATTCGAAATTTTTTTGTGAATTATTCAACAAATTAATCCCTCTTACCTGTAATTTTATGCATTATATTTTTATCGTAATAATATCTTAATGCTCTGGAAAGTTTATCATAATTCATATTTGGTTTCTGCTTCCGGCTACCCCAACGTCTTGCCACTTCATCAGGATCTACTAATTTGAATTCTCCGTCTTGTCCTTCCCATTTGATAAAACTTGAATTTTGTGTAGGATTAGCAAGTAATTCTAACAAAAATTGCCAGAGTTGCACTTGAGCAGTTGACGAATTCTTTAGTTCTCTTATTGAATTAATGGATCGATCAATAGATCCATGATTGAGCAGACAATTATTGATAGCGGATGATGTTTGAGTGGTCGGCCAATGCAAAACAGGCTGTTTGCATCCATTGAAAAAGGTTGTATCAAATGAAAAAGACATTTGTAATTACACTTGAATAAAGGATCTTAAAAAAAAATTTTCTAATTCAAACACAAACACAATTTATTCAAGTACCTGTTCAACGGAAATCAAATTTAGTAAAGAATTCATCCGGTTTACAGAGTTCGACCAGTGATGTTGGTCAGCTATAAACTACTATAATAAAACGAAATGGCAAAAAAAATTACAGTTAGATTTTGCGCAATTCTTTTCTATTGACTTAGAAGATGATATGTTTTAGATTTTACGCAAATATTTTTTGATAGTCTAAAATTTTCGCCTATATGCCTGCATCTAGATAGGTCATAATATAGAACATGCTTTACAACCCTATTGGTAAAATTTCAATTCTTTTAACAATAAAACTACAGTCGACCAAGTATTTTCTTAACAACCTATCATTTTAGATTAGATTCTGATTTTGCTTACTTTTTTCATATATACACAAATTTCCTTAGGAACTACCTTAAAAATAATTAGTTTCATTTGAATAAATCATTATAATCACCATCGCTTGTATCAAATTAAATTATATAAATATTGCAAAAATTTTAATTACTTTTTTAAATTTAATTTTAATTCTTATTAAAGGGACAAATTAAGTTTTTTTTGGCAATTGTTCAAACTTTACATGAAAATAATTTTAGACATTTTTCAATTCGATCAAATATATAAAGTGCAAATTATATTTTTGATAACTATTGAATATTAATAGATAAACGAAAGCGATTATTCAAATATATGTGACTTTATATTTGGAAGTTTTTATCATAAGATTTGAATTATTTCTGGAAATCTAAGAATTTAGTTGAAAATTAAATAGATATTTTAAATTATCGATTCGCTATGATGAAATAATTTTAAATATATTAATTCTAATTGAATTTTCCGAAATAAATACCTTTTGAAAATAAATTATTTGAATTAAATTTCACTCAATTTGATAATTACGAAATAAAATGATATTGTATCAGGTGAAAAGCACCATTCTTTTATTTGGCATTTAAAATTTGTTTCTCAATGATAAATATATTGCACGCTTTTTTATTTTTAATCGTTTAACCATTACTATAATTTAATTTATCATTCAAAGGTTTAACATTGAAAAGAACAGAAAAATTAGGTGAGAATTAACAGAAAAGAAATTGAATAAAATTATTTATTCTTATTTTCATGAATAGTATTCAGAATGAATAGAAAATGAAAAAAATTCGTATCAAGTATTAGCTTGGTAAAAGTATGGAAAATTATCATTATTGTGATTGCAAATATAATTTGAATTAATAATATTAATATAAAATGCATTAACTAGTCATCGATTATAATACTTGTATCCCCTGCCGTCAATTCAAAAGTCAGGTTTCATGCCGATTTTAACTGAAGTCCATGGCCACTGGATATTTTTTGTAAATAAAGTTTTTGAACGCTATAGGTCTTTTTCAATAGGTTGGCCACATTGAGGCAGTGAATTTTAAGGTTAGTGTATATTACAATCGTTGAATGAATAAGGCTTTAGATACAATCAAAACAAACATTTGAAATACACATACACGAGTTTTTGCTTGTTTATTGCCTGGATTAGAACCAAAGTTAGAATTAAAAACTTTATTGAATATCCAAGTTTACTTGAATTTTACTGTATCATCATACGAATCAAAATAATGTTTTGAATCGACTATAAATGAAAAACAGAGAACATTGAAATATGTCTTCTCTGTATATTATTTTATACAATAAAATGTTCACAAGTCCCATTAGAGTGTCTGATTTAATAATTTTTAGTTTTAAATTTTAGTCTAAGCTCTGGTATAATTTTCTTTATAAATTTAAATATGAGTTACTGGTAAATGTATATACTTAGTTGTATCTGAAATTTAAAAAAACAAGCACGGTGTCTAGAATTGAAATGAGCGAATTTACCAGTTCATAGAAAACACATCATAAGCACCCTGTTGCGAAAATTAAAATAATTTAATTTTTATTTATTCCTTTAGATTTCAATGGTGTCATGAAACTTTGGCAAAAAACAACCATAAATTTATCGGCAGCTTACAAAGAGGCCTATTGAGATCTGTATAGGTTTTTTCGTAAGAAAATATTTTATGAAAACATTTGGCTATTTTAATTCAATATTATTTTTGCATCAGTTAAATAAAAATATTTATTCTATTAGTTATAACTAATCAATTTTGACGAACTGTTAAGATACTTTAAGATTCTAACATCAGAGACCATTTAAAAATCAGACGAAATTAAAATTTCTAATTTTTTTTCTGAAGAGACAGAGAGATAGAGAAAATTTAGGATGTGGCGCATGATTTTGCACTTTTATTTTAATTGTGAAATTTTAAAATTTAACTTTAAATTTTTCATTACGAACTTTACAATTATAATGCAGTGCTATTGCTATAAAAAAAAATTCGGCAGTTTACTTATTATTGTAATCTTACTTTAATAATTCAGTCTTCGGATCTTCAATTCAAATGAAATATTTTGAATTTTTAAAGATAATTACCATACCTAGTTATGTAATGATGGTTTAAAATAAATACTTACTATTTACGGTGAAATGGATTTAAATTTCGCAATATTTTAAAAAAAAATATTCTAATTTTACGCTCAAAGTTTTGAAAATAATTCAAAACATTTTCTTTTGCAATATTAAATTGACTCTTAAAGGATAGTTTGAAAAGTCAATTTCATTTGAAACATAGACTAGATCGGTGATAAATATATTTCAAAATGATAAATGAGTTCGTAAATAATCAATATCGAAACCACATTAAAAATGAAAATAAGAAGTTTTTTCTTTTAAAATGTGCGACCACGAATTAGTTGAAAATTTTTTTTATAATATAGTTTGCGACATATATAGGTGAAAATCATTCGTGAGGTAAAAAAATAGATTTATCAATAGTAAAGATATGTAATATTTATTAATGATGCGTATAATTGCTATGCTTTTAAAAATGATCATTTCATACTTTATCCATTGTCAAAGATATTTTTTTGTAATCTTTGCAATTTAATTATCTATACAACGACCAAACTCATTTACCTTAATCAACGACAATTAATGCTCGAATATTGTTTTCACACTATTTCATGATTTCTATGCACCAATCGAATGTATACAAGAAAAATTATCAAAACTACCTTTCTAAAACTAAAATTATATTGAAAAAAGGTATTTCTAATAGTCAGTCAAGATATTAAATCGTACTATTGACGAAAATTATCAAGAATTGAAAATTTTTGACGTAACGAAATCTTTGTATCGACAATTTGTTGATAGTTTTTAAAATCATACCACAGCAACCAATAAAGTTATTAAAGAAACCAAAATTATATGTGAATTCAGTTTAAAAAAACTATTCGTCATTTTATATGATAGAATTTATGCTAAATATATAAGCATTCATTTTAATTACATAAGTTGTATTGTCTGTGGGTTAAAAAAGAAAAAATTAAATCTTCCAAACAATTTATGTACAGTATCTACAATACAAAATTGACAAACTAAGTTTGTTTCTTGCTAGAAATATTGCAATAAAAAATGTGATCGATCTAGGATTGAAAGTATCAGGAAAAAATTATCAAGTATTTTTTATAGGACAAAAAAAAACAATTTGTAAAAACTTGTAAATCGGTAACTAAGTACAGCTTGCTTTATACATTGAATGGTTATTATGATTTATTTTCTTGCTTTTTAGAATAAATTTAAATATAATTTACATATTATAAATTTTGATCTAAGAATTTAGAAAATTTCAAGTAGAACGAATTCAAATTCAAGATCAGATGAAAATCGATCTCAAACTAATTGCCGCATTTGATACGAATTAATTCTTCATTAGCTAATTTAAGGAGCTGATTAAAATCCATTTTAATACGTTTACGCCAGAATCGCTTATCTTTTCCCCATACCTCAGCTGAGTACTTTGGACTAGAGATACCTTGTAATATTCGAGTTATAGCTCTTGGTGTTAAATACTGATCAGAATGTATGTTAATTAAATCGCGAATATCACATCTTGCTTCAGCCTCTTCTGAACTACTACTATTTTTCAATATTACACATTGACTCGAAATTCTTTCTAAGTTATCTAAATTATCAAGATCATCTTCTATGTGTTGGTATGAATTTTCGTGACTGAAATCGAAATAATCATTTAAAATTTTTTTCAATTTCAAACTTTTGCTTAAATTAATTTTATTTGTGCACTTTGATTGTGATGATTCTTTGAGTATTTCGTAAAACTGTTTCAACTGTTTCACTTCTAAGATTTCCTGACTTTTTGTATAATTTAATATCATTTGTGTAATGTTTTGAATTTCTTGTTCACTTAGATCACCTGGTGTGATCACATGAAATGATGGTTCCTCAAACATCACTCTTATATTTGATCTGATTCGACGATTCTGTTCATATTTCCATTCTAAAGATTTTAATTTTTTCATTATATCAGTTGACGGTTGACCAAGTATCGATGCTACATTAATATAACAAAATTTAAGCATTGTTGGTGTTTCAACATTTATTTTCTCTTTCTTTGACTGTGCTAATGGTAATGCAACAAATAAATGCTTTTTAGCTAACATTTCTAATTGTTCGCTTCCACCTTTGTAACAAGATAACGTACAAATCGAATTTGTTTTATTCATCACTTTAATGTTAATATTTTTCAAATTAAGTTCAAGGTAAATAAGTATGGTAAGTAAAGTTTCTTCTTTAATGTCGAGTTCTTCTGTAAGTTCTTTAATTGGAAAAGCATTCTCATGTCCAATACATCGTGTGATTTGTTCATCTTGATTAACACTCATATCAAAATCAGATAATTGACGTAATTTCAAACATTTACATGGTTTGAATAATTTTGAAATCAATTTTTTAATGTTTATTTTATCAATACCATTTGAGTAAATATGCCGTTGTTGCTCAAAAAGATCAGATAAATCATGATCTAGAAGTATATGACATTGTGCAGCCTTACCATTTCGACCTGCACGACCAATTTCTTGCATATAATTTTCTATTGTCTTTGGCAAATTAAAGTGAATTATACCATCTACATCTGATTTATTAATACCCATTCCAAACGCGATTGTGGCAACTACAACACGTAATTTGCCTGTGATAAAATTTTTCTGGATGCGTTTTCGTTCTAAATATGACAGGCCAGCATGATAAGCGTTTGCACTCCATTCTTGTTCAATTGACGAATCTTTAGACTTTTGCATTTCGATCCTTATTAAAGTTGCAATTTTTTCAGTAATTTCTCTTCTACTGCAGTAAATTATAATTGAGTTCAAATGAAAAAAGCGTTCACTTTTTAGTAAATTAATAAGTGCAAAATCTTTGTCTGCGTCTCTAGAAATGGTTAAAACAAGATTTTCAGGCACTTTAGTCACACCAATCACATCACTTTCAAATGACATACTTATATTTTTAAGTATATGTTTAGTCGTTATTTTGTTGGCAGTAGCAGTAAGAGCAAGAAAAATTTTAATCTTCATCTGTTGTTTAAGTAATTTGAAAAATTGGAAATAAGATGGGCGAAAATTATTTGACCATTCAGAGAGACAATGTGCTTCATCAATACATACAAAACCGATAGTAGGTAAAAGACTCAATTCAAATAAATGTGTCAATATGTATTCTGGCGAAAGAAAAAGTATTTGTGTTTCACCTGATTGAATTCGATTTAGATTTGTTTTTTTCACAGCATCGCTCAAGCCACTATGCAAACAAACACCTTTGAGCTCTTTAGGAAGACATAACATTTGATCTTCCATTAATGAAATAAGAGGCGACACAACTAATGTAATGTATTTTTTAAATTTGTAATAAAGATAAGCTGGCAATTGATAACATAATGATTTACCTGAACCTGTCGATGATATCATAAGACAAGATTTACCAATTAGAATTCGTTCAACTACTTCGCGTTGGTTTGAACGGAAACTTTTAAATCCTAATTCGTGAAGAGCTTTTTCTAATTCAATATTCATTTCATCTTTTTGATTTTCGCCAAACAAAGCCTGGGCCGAATTGATCATGATTTGATCTGAAACAATTTCTTTAAGTTCATCATACTCTTCATTTTCAGCAACTTCCATTTCTTCATCTATATTTTTACAATCCTTAGCCCAATGATTAGTGTCGCCGCATTTAAAACATTCATTTTTTGATTGTAATTTTTTCCATTGTTTTTTTTTGTACTTGTTCATATTCATTTTCTTGTGCCCTCTTACATATACTTTCTTTTTAATGTCAATTTTCCGGAAATTTAAATCCTTATATGAATTCTTTTTGCGTTTTGAATTCTCTTTTGTTATTTCTTTAACATTCTTTCTTTTTATTTTACCACTCTTCTCGTTACAATTCGAATTTGGCTGGTAAGTGAAATTATAAACATCCGGTAAATTGCTAACATGAAATTCATTTTGTTTATCAATTGTATTTGATTTATCACAATTTAGGTCGTAAAGCTTTGCATTAGATATTGCATCTAAGTTAGTATAATTTTTAATCATATTAGAGAATGTCAATTTATCGGGTGAAATGTCTTTAACGGGTGAAAAATCAGGTATAGAGTTTGAGTTTGTTAAATCATTAAATTTATAGTCGTCATGTTGGTTATCCATTTGATTATTTAAAAAATAATAACTTGCATTATTATTTGCTTGATTGCTTTCTATTATGTTATTAGTTTCATTTATTTTATTAGGTTGATCGCAACGAGATGAATTAAAATTTTCGAATAGATTCGGTATTAATGAACCGAAATCAACATCATCATGACTCTGAAATTCATTTACTTTATTTGGATAAACTGCAGTTATCGATGATTGATTACAATTCGTATTTTGATTTGAATGTGATTGTTCAAATGCTGACATCGTGTAATGATCGAATGATTGTTGAACGGAGGAGAAAGTGGTAAATTTTTGAATATCATTCTGCATAGTGTCAGGTTCTTGGTGATTGGGAAACTCATTATTTAAAGAAAATGTATTCTTATTATTGGATTGATGAAAAGCAAATTCAGTATTGTACTTATTATATTGTTCAACTTGTTTTGAATTCTCTGAGTTAAGTTTACTTATTATACTATTCACTTCTGATTCAATTTCTTTTTCAGTGTTCTGTATTTCAGAGATATCATCAATTGTATTTATGTTAATAAAATTATTTACATTAGAAAATGTATTGTTAGGTTCGGTGCTAATTTCTGATTTGATATTTAAAGTTGCAGGTATATCAACCGATTCATTAGTAAATCTAGGTTCATCTACCAAAGAACATGTCAAAACCTGTTGATCTTGACTTGTGATCAAATTTACAAAATTATCCTCTGGCAAAGTTTCACTGACTTCCCTTTTAAGCAAACAAATCTGATTCGAATTTATTCGAACGCATTTGTTGTTATTGTCCGTTCGTGGTTTGTTCTTACGATTTAATGAATAAGAAATATGGGATGGTTTGCTTTCAAGTTCCATTTTTAACAGTTTGCTTGACATTAAATTCAATGTTTTACTTTTACAAACGAAACTATTTTCATTTACTTTTTGTTGTGTGGGCTTTTTACAATCATTATCCCAAAAATCAACTGATGAATCACATTTTGATCGATTCTTGTTCGAATGATTTTTACTATTCTCTGTGAATGAAAAATATTAATATATCATGATAATGCATCATTTTGATTTCAACTTTTTTTTTTATATATTTAAATATGATATAAAAAATATCGAACCGAATGAATAACATACCTGTTTCTTGTTTTTTGAGTATTTTTATCATTTTCCAATAAACAATGTAATTTTGTTTGATATGTTCATCTTTATCAATATCATCTTTTTTTGGTTTTCTTCCGTTTTCTTTCTCAAAATTATGCTCCCATTTCTTCACCTGTTTCTTAAGTTCGTTTACTTTTTTGAAAGACACAACATCAATTGATGACATTTTTCTAAGTTTCGATGATTGAAGTTAAGAAAATTTAATATTTCATTACTTGATGATCACTGAATATTGAAAAACTCATTAAATTATTCGTTTTCTAATATTCACAAGCACAATAATGCTAAAGTAAATTTTGAAAATAATTTTAAAAAATATTTAAATCTATCGAAAATGTTCAAGAAGTACTACTATGAATTATAAGAACTTAAAAATATGTCAACTGTTTATTTTCCATATAAATTAAGCACTATTCCGAAAACTTAATTAAAACATTAATTAGTATGAATAAACACTGTTCAATATTTGGTTATAATATGTAAGTAGTGAAAAAGGCGCGAAAACGAGACTGAATTTAAGGTGGAGTTATGAGAGCGCATTTTTTCAATATTTTTTTAAAGCCAAACTATAAAAAAATAAAAACATTTTTTTTTTTAATTCACTAATTTTGATAAGAAATTGTTAGACTAATTTGAGAGTTTTAAAATTTCAATTAGGGTGCTTTTGAAACGAAAATCAAATAAAAAAAAATCTACTTAAAATTAAAATCTAGTGGACAAAATAATTTTTTAAAATTGACACGAATATGCCTTAGTTTAGTTTGCGTGTTTATCATAAGATTTCCTTATTTGATAATGTCTAGTATATCAATGAGGTTATTTTATCAAATTTCGTATTATATTTAAATAAACACGTGTAAGTTTTGAATACATTTACCGAATCAAGACCTTCTTAGGATAAAAAAGTCGATAAGAAGTGTCTGAATCTTGTAAAATGTTGGTTAAATTTAATTTGTGCTCAATTTCTAAAAGACAATCATAAATTATTTTTCCGAAATTTTCGAGTTTTGCTTGAATATAATTTAATTATTAAATTTTACGGTTCCTATGAATATGTCAAAAAAAATTATTAAAAATTACTTTTTCTACCAATGCGACCTCTATCACCTTAATCAAACTATGAGCGTCAGATAAATAAAAACAAACGCATGTTTTTTTTGAGAATTTTAATTGTGAATTGAATTTAAACAAAAAATAAATTCAATTTGTTTATCTTTATCTAATTGCTTCCTGCAATTTTCATAACAATTGAGACGATTGAGAATGGATAAGGGACACTTGAATAATTATGTAAGTATTATTATTTATCTAATAATTAGGACCAATAAGATTGGTAAAAAAAATTTGATCTTACACTTTTAATCTTAGATTTCTAAAATGAAAGGGTACTCTAGAGAAGCAATCAGAAGAACGTACCAAAAAGTAAAAAAGAATAAAATTAAACTTATAAATTTAATTGAAAAAGTGTAAGTTTTTTAAGTTGAAATAATTCAAACTACTTGTAATTTTTTATAATCTACTCAAATAGCAAAAACGAAAAAAAACTTCATAAAATTCAAAATCAAATAAAACGATTCGAAGAGGAGGAAATAATAATAAAATCAATTCGCCCTGATGAGATTACAAAGATAGCTTTGGTCATTCCATGTTTTAACGATTTATTAAGTTGTAATGAATTAAGTGTAGAAGAAAAAATAAAACTTCAAATCGCTAAATGTGATATTGTACAAAAGATAATCGGAAAATTTAAACGAGATTTTCCTGATTCGGAACAATATATTGATGTGACAATCGACCTACTTGATGTGAAGAAAATAATGAAGTCTTATAAAAATAAAAAACTTGTAAAGCAATTAGACAATCAACTTAAACAAAGGAGAAATATTTTAAAACATTTTAAGATTATAAACAAAATCGATGAAACGCTAGAAAAAAATGAATTGCGTGAGCAGAATGAACAAAAAATAAAAAAAATAATGAAGCGAATCAAAATTAGCGATTCTGAAAACGGAATATCAGATAATATTGATAATCTCATTTTCAAAGAAAAAATAGACACAAAAAGACTGGATGTCGATGGGGAGAATTCAAAAGAGAACAAGAAAGAAACTAATGACATAAAAGATATTATAATGAAAAAATTTAAAATAAAAAAAAACGAAAATGGTCTAAATAAAGAAGAAAATAAGACCATTGATGAAATTAATCAACACTTTAATAAAAAAATAGTAGATCCTGATTTCCGTGAAGGAAAAGATGAAAACACAGATTCAGAATGTAAAGAACAAAACACAATTGATTTAGTAGATAAAAAATATCAAAATGCCAATTACTTTTTTAGATCTCAACAATTCGAACAAAATTACAAAATAGGGAATCATGAAATAGTAGATAATGATTTACAACATGATGAATTATCACATGATGAATTATCACATGATGATTTACAACATGATGAATTATCACATGATGAATTATCACATGATGAATTATCACATGATGAATTATCACATGATGAATTATCACATGATGAATTAGCGGTCAATAAATCAATAAATGAAAAATTAAAAGAATCGACAAAATGTGAAAAATCAAAAAAAATCTTAGATATTCAAGAGGCTAGTAAAGAATACTTAAAACGACAATTGATTAAAGTATTCGGTGAAAAATTAGCAAACAAGACATCAAAAGACGTTTCTTCAGATGAGGAATGGGTAGATGATTTTTTTATAAATAAAAAAGTTAAAAAGTTCAAATCAACAATTGTCGATATTGAAAGATATAAAGATTTGGCGGAGAAGGAAAAAACTTATTTTAATAAATTTTATGATCAACAGTTTGATGACTAAACAATGTAATGAGTCGGTGAAATAAAGTTTATTGAAATTAATCATCTTTTTTTTTTTGATTTGTATCAAAATCTAGAGGTGGTACATTAAAAATTTTAAAAAATAATTAGGCTTACTTATGAATTATAAAATTATTCAAAAACATTGATAATAATATTAGTAAAAAATAAAAACAAAGAATTGTGAAATTATAAATCTTTTCATTTTAATAAAGAAACTGTTAAATTGCAACTATATTCTTGAGTTTATAATCAAAAGACTTACTGGATAAAACATTGTTCACATTTAGATTATAGTTTACAATTTGTATTAAAACTCACAGTCTTTAATTAATGGAATATAAATTTTCATCATTTTATAATATAACAATTATTCGTCATTAACAATCTTTTTTCGATCACTGAAGCTACTAGTTACTTAATTCATTGTAAATAAACTATTTAAGAATATCGTTAAAAATTTAAATATTCAAAATTTGATAAAATTATTTTCTAGACATGCTTTTGTAATTTTAAGTGAAAAAGATTGAATGAGTAGAGATATTAACTCAAGATTAAAAAATATTGGCCAGCATATACTTCGAATTTTTCAAAGTTGGCAACTTCATCGTTGTGCCCTCAAAATTTTGTACATATGAAAAAATATTGAATTTCAAAATATTCTTCAGATATCTGCAGGCGTATCAAACAATATTGTGATTATTCAATTGATAACTTATATATTTAAATATCAAATATATGATAATTTGCTTATGTTGAACCAAATTCTTGCATCCATTTCTCATACTTCACTAAATCTTCGGCACTTACTGATTTATTAACCTTACGAATTGCTTCCTTAAAATCTTCTGCCGATACAGGTAAATCAAGTTCTTCTTTAGTAAGTGCTTTTATTTCTTGACTATTTAGACCGGCTATCTTTCTTCTCATTGACATCATTGATGCGTCGCGACAAACGTTTGTTATATCGGCACCTGAATAGCCTTCTAAACTATTAGCGATTTTATTAAGATCACAATCATCACTCAATTGAACTTCACGCAAATTTAATCTCAACAATTCTTCTCTGCCTTTAACTGATGGTAAAGGTATGTAGATACGTTTCTCTAATCGTCGTCTTAATGCTTCATCTATATCCCATGGAAAATTGGTAGCAGCTAACACCATTACTATTTTACTCGGATCAGGTGTAGCCATATTTCCCGTAGTTGTATTGTTTGTTGCATTTGTAATGCCATCCATTTGCACAAGGAGTTCCGATTTAACCCTTCTCGATGCTTCATGTTCTGATTCAGAACCTCGTTTCGAACATAGTGAGTCTATTTCATCGATAAAAATTGTTGATGGGGCATAAAATCTGGCCATTTCAAATAAAATTCGTACCAATTTCTCAGATTCTCCTCTATATTTTGAACTTAATGTTGAACTTGATACCTATTATATATAAAATTGAATAAAAATATTGAAATTTTGTAAAGGATAAATTAATTTACATTAAAAAAAGTAGTTGAACACTCGGTTGCAACCGCTTTAGCTAATAATGTTTTGCCAGTTCCAGGTGGACCGACCATTAATACACCTCTCCACGGTCTACGAAGCGGACCTAAATTGAATTTGTAATTAATATATATAATATATATAATTTCAAATTTTAATTATGATTAAAATATGCATGCCCCCCACCTTTAAAAAAATCTGGAATTAGCATCGGTAAAACTACAGCTTCTTCAAGCAAACTTTTAGCTTCTTGTAAATCAGCGATATCCGTCCATCTGACATTCGGATTTTTTTGAAGAATATCCCTTTCAAGTAAATCAACAAGTTCACCATCTGGTCCAGGTATTTCGAACTTAGGTTCTTCATTCCGCTGAACGCGTTTGTTATCTGCAGATTTCTTTCGATTGTTAATACTAGTTGCTTGATTACTTATATTTGGTTGACTTGAACTGTTAATCATACGGCGACCTTTATTTGGTGCATTTGATTTGACAACTGCTCGATTATTGTTGGTTGTGCGCGTATTTCTATTTTTGCTAATGTTTTTTGTTGGCTGTGGATGAATTTGTTCTGAATCAATGTGCTTTGTTTTCTTAGTTCCAAACCATAAGTTTTCATCTTCAAGAAAATCAGGTTCTTGTTTGGCAGATGACAATATACCTGTGTTTAAGTAATTATTTGACGATGAAAGATTATTTGTTGAATACGAATGAAAATCAGGCATTTTCGTCCAATTTTTGGCAAGCTCTATGAGATTTTGACAATTTTTCACATATTGATATTCAATTGAAATCGCTTGTTGTATCTAAGAAAATACATGATTAATAGAATTTTATAACATATATTAGGGCTAGCTTAAAGATTTTACAAGCTAAATCTAATTTATATAATAATTGAGTTTGTAAATTTGCGAAACATCATACTTCACTCCATTTCTTTTTTTTCGGTGTGTTTGACGCTAATTGCACTATAGAACCGATTTGTGAGATTGCATTACTGTAACACTCTTCAGAAAGATCATATTGTCCTTGTTTTGAAAATTCGCGTGCTGATTTTACTGCTTGTCCGATGTCCAATGCCGTAACGTTCATCATTAATGAAAATTTTTCAGCTAAAACTGTTCAATAGTAATTGAGTTATAAGTATGAATGTGAAATTGAATCAATCATTTATACAAATAATTTTTTAACGATATTTGATAGAAGATTTTTAATATTATATATTTTGCGTACAAGTGTGTATTAGTTATTTTATGGTAAAAAAATTGACCTTAAAAATTCAGTCGAAATTTTTTCGAAAAATTGTTCCAATTCGTTAATGATTTATATAGTAAATATTTGTCGATTTTTATTACATTAGTACATGGAATTGATTCACTTCGAAATAAAAAGTAAAACTTACAAAATAATTAAAAATTTTATAAATCTTAGATTAAATAATTTTTGATTCAATTTAAAATCACAAACATAGCCAAAGAACAAAAATAAATAAAATAGATCATAAGAATTTTCTAATTAAAACAGATCGTTGGTCAAATGTTGCACAAATATTTAAAAGAATCGGTAAAAGATTCAACAGTAGATTAGTAAAATTAAAAAAGAAACTGCTAAAACGAAGCTGATTCCATAAAAAAAAAAAACAAAAAACAAAAAAAAAA
>BLXL01003720.1:0-17154 GCA_023170135.1 Acarapis woodi | reverse complement strand
AAAAATATATAAAATCAAATTTTTCTTTAAATGAACAAATCTGCCGAATTTATACAAAAACAATTCACAATCTACTTTTCAGCCAGACAGTGTCTTTGTAAGAAGAAATGTGTTGATTATTATGTGATGACTTCTACAGGACAGTTTTATCTGCTCAATAAATACTATCAAAATGAATCTGATAATATCTGATGATTAAAAACTCTTCCAATCAAATTAATTTCGAAGAAGGTTCATTTTGTTCCCCAATTTAAGGGAAATAGCTCAAAAATTGAATACCCCCCAAGAGGTTTTCTTGTAGATATCAAACACACTTGCCATAACTAAATTCACATTTCTATTAAAAATAATTTTAGTTTATTTTTCATTTATCTTTATTTTTTAAATACGAAATCAATCGGTTACGAATAAGCGATTTAGAAATCAAAAACTTAAGAGCTGTGTTCAAAAAATTTAACAAAAATAATTATATCTAACTTTGTTAATTAAATTTAAATTAAATCGAATTCTCAATACTTCGAGTGCAATAAACTAAATATTTTACTCGAAAACCATACTTGTTTGGATATATCTCTATGAATATATCTATTCAGTCATATCTTATGCATAACGTTTTATGAAAAAATTTTCAGTTTTGATATACTTCAACTCTAATTTATTAGGTACAGCCGCACAGACACTTCTCAATTTGTATGAGAAATAAATTCAAATTAACTTTTTTTATTCAATATAAGTAAAATAAGATTTTTTGCATTTAAAAAAAAATTTTAATGTCATATTTAAACATAAATATAAAGTGTACGAATAAAATTATTTATGATTCGTCGCACAAATTATCAGGATACATCACTTCATCTATGTAATGTGTTATTTAGTTTCAATTTTAGAAATTTTAAATTTTAACCCAGCTAATTGACTTGAACGAATTCATATATATTACACATGCTTCTTTTCTTCTCAAATTTTCGTGAAGGCTAATAAACTCAAAAAATAAAATTGTTTAATATTAAGATGAATTTTTCTAAGTTTACTTAAGCTCTTTTATTAAAAGAAGCATCTTTTGCATGGTATACATTTAAATAATGTAAAAGAATTAAGTGAAGTACGTGATAAAAACAGAACTTTTTATCCAAATAATTTTACCTAATTATGTAAGATACAAAATACTATGCAAAACAAAAAAAAAGAAAAAAAAAACGAGAGTAAACAGGAAGTCTGTTGAATTTTAAAAACATCTAATTAAAATAAAGAAATATACATTCTTTTCTTTTTTTATTAAACTCTTTTGAAAGAATTGAATTTAGAAAATTCTAAGATTTTTTCTTAATATTTATTGAATTCCTGAGAACATTAAATGTCTTTTATTGATATTTATTAAGAATAGTATTTTTTTTTCGTATTTTACAATCTGCTGCATTTATAAAAATACTCAAAATATATTCTTTGTTGAATTTTTTTCACCACATTATGTAAAATTTTCTTGCATCTAAATCTAGTTTACTAAAAAGCATTAGAAAAATAAGAGTAGCTTATACATTTTTTATAATATAATAATATAAAATTTACTAGTGAACAAAATTATAGCTTTATAATTATATAAAATCATGTATTTAGATAGCCTAGATTATTTCTTGTCAAATTGTCAAATATTTGTTGAAAAAGACCATTTGAATGTCTATTGAGCAAATTGTAATAAAAATATTTAAGAACAAAGACTAATCCTGAGATGGGATCTGGCTAAAATTATTTGTATTGAATTTATTTACTTTTCAAAACTTTATGTCCGATGATTTGAATATTAAAATAAGAATTTTCTGTTAGCTATTTGTAAAAACTCCGAAAAAAAATTATCTGTCACTCTGATTGTCCTTCGACTATTACCAATACAAAAATAAAAAAAAAAAATCTTTTCGAATATTATAATTATTGATTCAAAATAAAAAAAATATAGAGCTTCACATTTTTTTCATTCGGTCAAGTGAATGAGATTAATCAATAATTTTTTTATAGTATAATGTTTATGAAAATTACCTAGTCACTATATATTAATTTATATGCTATGAATTTTGATAATGAGAGCTTCAAAAATTAGTTAGCAGCTATTATTTACTGAATTCAATTAGATGCAAAAATTTTGATTGATACGGACAGATTACATCTAAAGTCTCCTGTAATGAAATTTTCTTAAAGATAAGAGACAAGTTATTTTGAAAAATTTTATATTTTCTAGTTAAATGAAAAAATTTTGAATAAATGTTTTTGTATTATATTATCTAAAGTTTTGAATAATTACGGCGAAATTAAAAATAAAATTTTATAATTATTATAATATTTATTTTATAAAATTTGTTTATCTAAATACAAAAACAACTTGAAAACTCTTAATATCAAAATAAAAGTTTAGTTTAATATTTTAACTTCATAAATAAATTTATGTAAAAATTTTATCCGAATGGTTCACGATAAAAAATTCAAATTTTATCTGATTTTCCAACAATTTGAGAGGGTTGTAGGTCTAATGCCAAAAATACTACAAATTGAATTCGTGTTCACATCAAACAATCAATTTGAATATTTAATATTGTCTATTGGTCTAGCTTAATATTCTATAATTATTTGGTTTTTATAACTCACATATTTGAATAAAAATTTATTCATGAAATTTTCTTGTCAAAATTATTTATGATTTTTGAAAGATATTCAAATTAGACAAAAAAAACTCGATTTATATAGATTTAAGAATGATCACAAAAAATAAAAATATAAATACGAATGAAAAAATTATGGACATACAGATGTTGTTTTGAAATGACAATATATTTCTGATAAAACGACAATTCTTCAAATAATTTTTTTATTTGTTTAATTCTCATCTTTTATTTTTGAAATTTATCACTTGAATCATGAATTTTTTACTTTTTCTAAACATTTTTCGTTTTCATCTTATATTTCCTTTCGCAAAGAAATTTCACATCTGAAAAAATCGAAAATTTTTTTTAAAGTGAAAGACGTAAATTGATATTCAAATGGGCCGCTTTTCATAATTCTTGTTTTTTGAATTGTAGATTTAACTTAACAATCATCTTTTGACAGATTTAGGCTAGGTACGAAAAAAATATTGAAAATTTGTTGAAATTTGTAAGATAATCGCTCACAGTTTTTTGTTCTTATTTCTTTTTAAATGGATTTGAAATTTGAAATTTTTTCCTGATAATTTCAACCACGTTTGTTACTCCCTTTGTGCTATTAACAAGAAACTACATTAGAAAATTTTTTCAAACAAGCCATCTTAATTTTTTTCGAAAATTTTCACCTTTCGATTTTTTTAAAAAAATTTTTTATGTCAACTGGTAACTATTTTTCATCGAATTCTTATCGCTAATTGCTGAAAATTTTTTTTTTATTATTGTTATATTGAATATGTATTTCTTTTTGGACCAAATATAAGGTATTTTCTCATCATATTCATTCGATCCGATCAGCTTAATATCCTTTTAGATAGTAATCTGACAAGGTATCAAATTTTCTTTGTCTCAAAATATGACACGAACAACGTCATGTAATTTAACTGAAGAATTCATTTAAACGATTACAACTAATTTAGATTAAAATGCTTATTTATTATTTAATGGTATTCGATCATAAATAAAACTATCATATATTTTTTTTCAAAATAAAGAAATTTTATTTTTATTAGTTTCAAAGTTCAGCAGCTTTTTCAGAATTTTCTTCTAACAGATCACTTTTATTCAAATTATTTATTTGTTAACTGCTTTATTTATATATTTATAAGTTTCATTTTGTCACTATGCGAATTTTTATCTCTCGTACGAGTTATAAATATTTATGATATTACACTTCTTTTTTTCCTTTAAACTTCCAGGAATTATTCATTTATTAATTTATCTCTTGAACACTTCAAAACTGCAAACATAACTACTTAAATTAAAAAAAAATACAATATTTGTTCTGAGTAGACAACAAAAAATCGTAGACTAATTCAATGTTTTTTTTTTGTTTGAATTAACTAAACAATTATCATGCACCATAATAGTCAAATAAAACTTACTCAAATAATTATTTTTTACATCCTTTAAATATATAAAATTTTTGATTTTTATTTTCTAATTCGAATAAAAAAAGTAAATCAACAAAAAATTTTTTTTTTGTATAAACAAAATTGTATATTGTCTAAGAAACCAAATGAGATAGTAAAATACCGAACTCGTTTATAGATGAATTTAATCGGGCAGATATAATTGATGATCTAGACGATTAATTATTTTCACGATTATTCTAACAAAAATAAGCATGAGAAGCGAAGAGTGTAAAATTGACGATTTAGATTCTAATACTATTTAAACTGTAAACATTAACAGTTAAAATTTAGAAACAAGCGATAATTGTAAATTGACTGATCGACAAATTATTTTGTGATTATTAAGAATAAAAATGTTTTTGATTTATACTCTCTTTTTAAAAGGTGAAAAAAAAATTTTTGATAAAAATTACATTTGTAAATAAATTATAAGAATTAGATTACAAATTTTAATGAAGTTTGCTTAAAAATTTAGAGAAGCTGTCAATGGGATACACAACAAAATATTTCGTAAAGAGTTTGAAAATAAAAGAATTCGCCAATTTAATGGGAAAAGTTTAGGTTATATGATACTGAAAATATAATTTTTTTTTTCTATCTATTACAGCAAACCTTTGATTTTCATTAATGAATGTTTTTTTAATAATATTTTATCAGAATGCTGTTTTATAAAAAATACTTGCATTATTTTAAATTCGGATCATATTTTTTTGATACATACCAGGAAAAATTTAGACATTCTAAGTTTAAGAGATTATTTTTTATAATTTCTTTTAATAAATATCATCAAAACTGCTTTTAGAATGTTTGAAATTTTTTTTTTCTCATTACGAAAATTCGATACAGAATCATGTTTTATTATCACAGTAAGCAAATCAAGCACTACCATAGTTTCAGAGATATTTTATTTTTTTTTTTGTATAATTGAAAAAAAAAAGATACTTAGACCATTTTTCGACAAGATATTTTAAAAAATACTTAGAAGTATGTTTCAAAACAGACTAAAAAAAGATCAGTAAATTTGCCTGAATCAAATGTTTTCAAAAAATTTTTCGAACACGATTTAATGAAAATTTCTGAAACAAAATTACTCATTTCGAAGTAGCGTTTTGAAACATTAACGAATTTATATTGTAAATAATTTGAATGGGCTTCACATTTTTTGATATAATTTAAAGATAAAATTTTCTTGAATCATATAACAAGCTTACAATTTCGAACTATTCTTACGATACTATTCAAGAATCGACTGTTATGCTATTATAATTTCTTTGTTGATTATTGATTCATTTTATTATTATTAAATTGATAAGAGTTTGGAAAAGAGAGATAAAAAAATAACAAAAAAAAAAAAACTTTAAATAAATAATAGGGAAAAATTTTTTATTTGAAAATATTCTTCAAGAACTCAATATCATTTATTCAACAATCACAATTTATTGGAAAATAAATCACTTACTCTTAAAAATTACTTATCATTTTTCATTATTTTTTATTATTTATTTTTAAATTGGATTTTTTTTTATTCTAACATAATTTTTTTGCAGGTTACAATCGCTTTGATACAATAATTCAATTTTGATTAAAATTTATTTATACAAACAAAAATTTAAATTCAAGATTTTAACTATGTATTAATTTTAATTAAGCTGTAAAAAAATATTTCGTAATTTTTATAATATTGTCTTATCTTTTTTAGAATTTAAAAAATTAGAATTTTATGGTTTCTCTAAAGAATTTATATTCATTTGATTAGATAGCGCAAACATTTTTCCTTCTGGCAAATTTGAAATTTTAAAATGCAAAAAATGAATTATCGTAGTGGTAAGATTTGAATAAGCTCTTTGAAGCCTGTCGGAATGATGTAAAACCTCAAAACAAAAATTATCAAAAAAATAATCATTAAGAAACGTGCTCATATTTAGATTTAAAATTAACATTTACTAATTTTTTTAGGAAAAAAAAACTATTTGAAAAGAAACTATACAATTAAAAAGTCATGAATTATATGTAATGAAATGTTGTGTCTTAAAAATTTAATAAAGCATACTCGAAAAAGTGATTTATCTATTCTTGATCATTTTCAAATTGAAACATTTTGTTTTCAAATTATATTTTTTTTGATATATTGATTTGCTTTAATGCACTCATTTAGAAACGGTAAATTTAAATAATCTATCATTTTGTTTTCGAGAAAATTTTCAAATTTAAATCGATTTTCTCGATTCGAAATCTTGCTTCAATCAAAAAATATTTTGATGATTTAAGAATTAGAAAATACAATAATTAATTACAAAATAAGAAATTTGAGATACAAAGGTTACTAAATTTTAATGCAAAGACACTTCAGTTCTAAGGCAATAACCACGCTTGATTAATTTAGAGATTTCAGATTAATGGCTGAACACTTTCAAGAGTATTAAAATATATAAACTTAAAAATTTATTCATAATTTATCATAATTTGCGATAAAACGTTTATAAAAAATTAAAGACATGAATAAGTTTGCCTATAACGATTTTTCAGAATTATAGTTTTTCAAAATTTTTTTTATAAATATTCTATTTATGAATTCTGATTAAATCATATTGGCCAAATTGCTTCGATTTTGTTACTTAAAAATTTAATGATAACAAATTTTCTATATTGCATAAGAAGGTACTCTCTATACAATAAATTTTGTTTTATTTAATAAATTTGCCTATAAAATAAATGTAATGTCATTTTCACCTCAATCAATAGTTTTAAACAGATTTTTTTAATACGATCAGTTGTTAATGTTACCAAGAAAGTTAATTTTACTGTAGCTATTCATTTTACTTTTATTTTTCTTCTTTCGCATAATTCGGTATAAAACATAAAAAATTTTATATCACAATAATGAATATATCGCGTTTTCTGCATCAGTTAATTATTTGATTATTTAATTTAACATTTAGATTCATTTGATGAATCATAGAAAAATTGTGAAATATCTTTGAATTATTATATGATCAGAATATTACATATTCACCAATATCACAAAACTACATTTGAATAATTTATTTTTTTGTATCGGAAATTTAAATCATTCTAGTTTATGTCACCATATTTTTGGGCTTCTTATAATTTTATTCTGTGTCGAGCTAATAATTTATAATTTTCGACTGTCACACTATTTTTATAAAACAGAGTAAAATTGAACAAAAAGAAAAAGATTTCTTTTTCGCTCAAGATAATTTTGTAAACACAAAAGATTAAAAGAGATAATTTTTCTTAAAAACTTATTTGAAAAAAGCATCAAAATTTCACGTTATGAAAATTTGAATCGATTAATTCCAAATAAATTTTTCATTTTTGACAGATAATTGAAGCGTTAAATTTCCTACAACATACCTGTAATATTATACACAAAAACATTTCACCCCAGAGCATACTTATCAATTCGAAAGGAACTTGGAAATTAGGTGAGTTCAAATAGAATTCAAATTTATGATTTTATAAATTTGTAGAAAAAAATTCTTAATGTCATATGGTTATTAGTAAAAGATTTTCTGGTTTGCCGTTCGTAAATCACTAAGCTTTCTTGAAAAGATAAAATGAAAAGTTGTAGACCATATTTTTAACATATAACATTACATAATTTTAATATCAAATTTACCCTAAATTTTCTAATCTTTTTTTCTATAGCTGGTTTTTATTTTTATGAAAAATGTGCAGAGACTGATATTACAGTGAGTATTGATTTTGAATTTTTTTTAACTCAAAATTTTTTAGAATCCGAAGCCTGATATTATTCATTAAATAAAGGTAAAAAAAAAATTTTTTACACCATTTAAAAAAAATGGATTGTAAATTCGAAAAATCACAAAGGGTTTTTCAAATCAGACTAAAAGTTACCATATCCTATATCAACTTTAGAATTAATTAATAAATTTCGTGCAAGTTTTTAATTAGTATCAGATTTAACAGAAAATTTTCGTTAAAATTATTTGCTTACTCTTTCTTTTCTTAATTTTTATTGAATAAAAAAAGTTCTTAAATGTAATATTAAAAAACTATTCTTAAATTAAGTGAGAATGGAAAGACTGGATGGAAAAATCCATAGAAATCATTAGATTAAAATTTTCATTTTATTGTAAGTTTGATAATAAATATATTTTTACGAATATAATAAACATATATCTTCGTAAACAGATTTGCATGGCAATATTTTTTTTATAAAATTTCTTCTTTTGACATATTTTATTATTCTATGATGCATCTTTTGATTTAACTCTTTATTTAGAGTGTATTAAATATCATTTACAGTATCAAGATCTTAACTTTCAACGTGTTATGAAAGTTCTAATTATTTCTGCAGGCATTAAATACAAGCAATTAGCGATGAAACATTTTACTATAAGATAAAAGAGAAATTTCACGCTTAATTTTTTTCAAAAATTTAAACTGAAAATATTTTTTTTATTTTCAATTCGAATAACAGAATTATTAGAATTGATATCTGTTGTTCTAAAATTTATTTGAATGCATTAAATTTAAAAAGATTTTTAGATGTTACTCAAATAAATTTATCATAAAATTTCATAAAATAATGAAAAACAATATTTTATATTTTCAAGCTATAGTTAATAGTTCCAAAATATTTAGTTGACATTGTTGAGATTTTTCTGATTTTTAATTTTGAAAATATATAAAATAACATAAAAATTTCAGTCAAATATACTGATTAGTTAAATAGGTAAATAAATGACCATTAGCATTGTGATATAATAAATTACCCTTTTTTGCTTTTTATTTTATTTATTGTAATACTTCCTAGGTGAATATATATAAGTGTATTTAAGTATATATAAATATTAATGTATCGAAATCTAATTATGAATAAATTATTAATTCAACTACCCTATTTATTAGAGTTTTGAAAAAAAAAATCCGAAATATGGATTTAATTTAATTTAAAAATGGCAGCTAAAAATATTATCAAAAATAAATTTAACGCTTCGACTTAATGATTCGAAATATCAAATGTCATTCGATTTTAAAAACAAATTATTTTATAAGCTCTGAATAAAAAGGGTAAAATGTGAATGAGAACAGAAAATTCAAGCAAGACTAAAAAGTTTTTTAGATGAAAAAATAATAATTTATTTCAATTCAAATGCTTTATAACTAAATTTTTTTTTTATTCTATTTTTTATGTAAAATTTTTGTATTGTTGACAATAATTTGCCAATCGATGATGTTTTTAAAATAATAAGAATCTTGTATTTAAGAATTGAGTAAATAATGATTATAGATTAATTATTTCATAACTTCAAATAAAGGTTTGGACGAATAAAACAATCAAATTAAAACCGTAGAAATAAAATTATTATAAAATTTTATTTTTATTCTTAATATAGAAATTTTTACAAAATTGCGATTCACTTTTGTAAATTGGTTTAAAAAGGGATTATCTTTTAGATAAAATTAACACAACAACGTAAATAGATTAAATATTCTTAAATATTTATCTATAACTTTGTAAAATAAATTATTGAACGTATATTTATCGATTTGTTGTTTTTTATGTTCTTATCTAATTGAATGATGATTTCGCATATAATTTATCGCTTGAATTCTATTTTCGCGTGCATATTTGTTATAATTTGTTTTTGATTTGCAAACTGAAAAATTGTATGAGATTGCAAATTAAATATAAATTTTCCGCATAGCTTAATTTTTTTTAGGTATAAATTAAGTTGTGTGCATCTCTTTTTCCTTTAAAAAATTTTCAAGGTGATATTTTTTTTCACTATTTTTCAAAAAATATCACATCTAAATAATATATATTGTTTTTTTTTCGTTTCAAATCTAATCTGATATTTAATCAAAAGTGAATTCAGTATTGAATTGGAATTTCTTTATGGATAAGCATAGATGTTCTTGTGTACATTATAAAAGTTATGAAAATCCATAATTTTAATTTATTCATTCGAAGAAAAATAATTTCAAATGGAAGATTAAAATCTGAATAGAAATAAAAAATCAATATTTTACAATTATAATACATATTCATGTAAAAGAAGATTAAAAAAAATTTACCTCCAAAGACCATAATAAACTTTCAATGGTTTTAATTTTATTTTGTCAGAATAAATTTTGACCTTATTCAAGCATAATTGTCTTGAATAAGTATCGGAATCAAATATTTGCGAAAGTATAAAAAAATCAAAAACATTTCGATTTTGATTTTGTCATTGAAATGTAATTTTGTGAACATTTGATTTGCAAAAAAAAACATATAAGTTTGTTGAGAATTTTTTTATTCTTTTCTTTTTTTTTACAAAAATTAAGTAATGATGAATTTAATCGTGATTTTACACACACAAATTCATTCCCTTCATCGAAAATTATTCAACGAAACATCGAAACTAATAAATAACAAGAACAATGTGTAAAAACACTTCACACGAAATCTATTTTAAGTAATACCGAATGAACGCACTTAAACAGGCAATTTTATAATAAAGATTGATATCATTTTTCAGAAAAAAAACAAAAGCGTCTAAGTAAAAAAAAATTTTAGCCTGAAAAATTTTTTTACTTTTACTTATTTTTTTTTCATAGTCTGCCTTCCAAAGAATTTTAATTACTTGTTCAAAAATATCGATATTTAAATAGATTGAGATACGTATATGTATTCTATATAAATTAGAGAAAAATTTGATTAAACTAAAAACTAAAATTATATTTCAATAAAAACCAGTTGAACAATATTACAATAGATTTTTTTAAACATTTTTGAATAAAAGATACCCTTTTTGGTTAAATAAAAATTTAAAATGTTGAGATTAAACATTTTTTTTTCTTCAATTTAGTTTAATTTAATTTAATTTTTAAAAAATTTATTCTTTAAGGCTAATAGTTTAAATTGATGAGTTTTTTTGTGAAATAAAATTTTGCAAAATGGCAAGAAGTTATTTTTGAGTAAGATTTTTATTCGAAAAATCAGATGATATTTGGTCATTATCTTTATCTACATGTCTTGAATTTTTCATATTTCTTGATCAGACATTCTTTTACGTTTGGATAATTTTTATTATAAAAAATGTCACAGAAATTTTTAGTTGATGTTGTGTTTTAATTTATAAAATTTTTATTTATTAAATCACGTAAATCTATGCAATAGATTTGAAAGGATCTTTTTTTCTTTTTCTTTTTTTCCGTTGATTTCTTACCATTAGAAATTCTATTGTTTGAATTTTTCCCCAAAATAAAAAGACAAAATAATTTATGATGTTTATTTAAAAGGCTATATTTATTCAACATAGATTTTATAGTGTACTCGAACATAAATTATATTATGAACACGTTGTTCATTCCATAATTAGTTAAAGAAATTATCAGAACTGAAAAACAAGCGCATTAATAGTTTGTATAAAATAATAATAAAGTGAATGTAATCTAAATAACGGTCGGCAGATTATTAAAAATCTACTGAGTATACGAAAAACTCTAAATAAAAAAATTTCAAAATTTTTCTTTTTAAATTCTTCAACAATTGACGCGATAAATTATATGATTGGTAAATGAAAATTACTGTTTACTAGCATCTTTATCTAATGCAGAACCAGATTTCTAACAAAAACTTAATCGTTAAGAACCATACGAATTATAAAACTTTCATGCTATTTATTTGATTGAAGAAAAAAGTAAAAAATGAATCGTTTTGAAAAGATAATTCCGAAAATTTCGAAACAAAAAACTTTTTAGGTAAATTCGACGTCTTAACAGAAAATTATTTACCTATACCGGTAAAACACTTATTTTTGATACTAAAAAATTATTTGATTCTTTTTGCAAGAAAAGAAAATTATTCAAAGAATATCCTTTACCATCAAGATTACGAAAAATTACTACTTCATATCGTAAATGTAAGTTTTAGTTAGTATATAATTTAAAAATTTTCTGAGTTCTTAATAAATATTTTAATCACGCTTTTTGTGTTATGAACAAGATTATGGATGCGCTTCGAAATTTAAAATTTTAGTCAGAGATCTTGAAAATAAAAATTTAATTTCCTCTTATTTTAGACTAAAAAATTTTACATAATTCCTCTCTATTTACTATAAAAAAATTAAAGCTAATTCATATTTCCGATACTTTTTCTAAATTTTTCAATTATAATTTATAATAATTTTCTTTTTGTTCCTTTGATTAGAATCCTATTACAACGCAACCTTGCACACCAAGATTGCCTAAAGTTTGTCAGCCAGATATAGACTTTACAGCACCCGAAATTCAAATGCACAATTTCTGCAATCTGACTTCCGATATATATTCGTTTGCAATTTTAAGTTGTTGGATGTTCAATTCAGGTAAACCCATAATGCCTAGCTACTGGAAATGCAGCACAAATTACAATCGACAAGTCGAGATGGTAATTTGATTTTATTTAATCAATTTTTTCTTATAGTATTTATCAGAAATTATTTTAATTAAGCATCAAATTTTTTGCTAAATTGGGTGTTGATCTTTAGAATCATAAAATTAAAGACTTTAGAATTTTATTCTATATTCAAGATTTTAATGAATTAAATCGGTAATCGTTATTAAAATTTAAATGAAAAATTTAACAATTTTCAACTTTAATGATTTTTAAGAAATTTCGATTATTTATTGAATTTTTTTTAATGAATTTAATCAAATAATTATATAATTTTTAATCAATTTAATAGGTTATTGAGAGAGCCAAGAAAATTCTGCCGATTCATTTAGGTGATTTCAGAGATCGCACTGTTAAATCATTAGAATTAGATCATCGTAAGAGACCAAATTGTCAGGCTTTTTTGGCGGTGAGTTAAATTTTTTTTCAAGAAGAAAAAATTTCGCCAATACTTCATGATTAATTAATAACAAGGCCATAAATTTCTTACATTTTACTTTTTATCAATTTTTTAAATAAGCCAACTCAATTGGCCTATTGACTAATTAAAATTTTATTTTCAGTCAAGCTACTTTCAGCAATCAGTTGTGCAAACATTGCATCATCTTGATTTTTTGCCGTTCAAAGATACATCACAAAAGTCTAAATTTTATTCAAAGATATGTAAAACGCTTCACGAGATTCCAAAAGTAAGTTTATAAATTGGAAATTTTTTCGATTGATTAAAAAATTAAGTTGTATATGATTATATATATAAAGCTGCGAAAAATACTGTTAACTTTGATTATAAATTTTTTAATATAAACTAAATGTCTTCTATGGCCTATTTACGACTTGGCTTACACTTATAGATAAACTTTCATTTCTTACTGAATCATTGATATTCTTATTCTGAAAAATTCATTAAAATTTACTCAAATTATTTGTGCAACGTGTCTTGATATTTATTGTACTAAGCCGCCTAGAGATAAAATCTTTTTAGGAATTTCATTAATATAAAAACTAAGCAATATTATCAATTGCAGTTTAATTTGTACTTTGAATTGAATCATTTTCTAAGATTTATCCGAATAAAAAAAAGATTTGAACGATGAATGAAATTTTTTTTTATTTTATTGATTGTTTATTTGAATAACCCATTAATCTCTAACGAATGAATTATTTCTTTTGAAAAAATTACTTTTCAAAAATTTTCTACTCCGAGGTTCAAAATTAGAATTTGATTTTAAACATTATATTTAAAAAAAGTAAAATTTTTTCCTACACAAAATATTGTGATTTTATTATTAAACTTCATTATATTTTGGTGTAGAATCATTATGGAAAAACAAGTTGATCAAACCAGCGAATAGTATAACTTCTATTTAGAGCAAAAATAAATTTATCAAAAATATACTTTGACATTATTAAGACATTAAATTACATGAATACGATAAAATGAAATTATTCATTAAATTAACAGAAAATTTTCGATTTTATTTCAAGATTTAATTGCAATAAAAAATCTATCAAAGTTCTGAAAGCTATTTTTACGTTAATTTTAACTAATCGTTTTCTATTTGCTAAAAAGGATATTTTAGTTAAAATTGATATGCTAAGTTAAAAAAAAAAAATTTTATTATGATTGAATCCATAAAATTATAGATAAAAAAAGTGATGATGATCAAATCTACCAAAATCGAAAATATGATATGAAGTTCATGATAACGAAAGTAACGTAAATTAAACAAATGTAAAAAAAATTACGCAATAAAAACTTGGATGTAATCAGAAGCTTTTCGATAAATAATGTGAATGATTTATTTAGAGATACGCTTTTCAAAAAAATATGTGAAGGCAAATAATTATAGCATTGTAAATTTTGAAAGAGTATAGGCAAAATCGAAATTGTAATCATAAATTCAACAATCAATTCAAATTATAATACTTGACTGGTTCCTAAATTATATAATTTTTTATAAAAAGTTTACAATGAAATTTAAAATTTATCTTAAAATTTATCTTATTAATTTTTTAGTAAAAACGATCATTTTTTTTATAGAAACTTCTGTGGCAACATGTACTTCCAACTATAAAATCAGATATAACAAATTTTTCAGTTGAAATGCCATCAGCTAGTTTAAAACCATTTTTAACGGTAAAGTATAAAATTTCTAGTAATTTTAATATGATTATAATATTGAAATCATTATTATTATTATTATTTTAAAAGATGCTCCAATTAGCGGAGCCAGAAGAAGTGCAAGAATTTATGATGCCAATTTTAAATGAATTGTTTGGTGGCTGTGCTTTAAGGTAATTTTTAAATGTAAATATTGTAATCAATGAAATTACAACTAATCAAATTCATGGTCTTTAGATCGGTACAAGCTCACATTACAATTCTAGAATCACTTCATATAATTAGTGCAAAACTAACAAGCTCACAAACATCTCAATTACTTTGGCCAATGCTTTTTAATGCTTTGGAATCGACTTCGCCCCAAGTGCAGGTAAATTATACTTTAACAATATTTAATTTCTTCTTAAAAAAATAAGATTATAAATTTAAATTAAAAAAATTGGTTTTTTTTTTATTGAGTGTGTCGCACTGAAAGCTGTGACTAATGTTATCGAACAAATTGATCCATATGCTATACGAAAAAGTGTGATTCCAAAAACGAAAATATTTTTCGAAAATAATGCAGATGCTGTTGTAAGTGGATTTACTTTTTTTTTGTCAAAAAATCAGGAAATTGATTTCTAAAAAAATTCTGTTTTATATTAGACACAATCCAATGCTTTGCTTTGCATAGAAAAGGTTATTGATAATTTAAACAAAACGGAAATACTAGATGATATTTTACCAATGCTTATTAATTCAAAAGCAAATGATCCCCTTGTATTAATGCCACTTATACGTATGTTTTATTTGATGAAAATGCCTCTCAATTTTAATATTAACCTGATGAACAAGTTTATAAAAATTTTTATTTGTTTTTTCCTTATTTAATGAATCAAGGTATTTTCAAGCAGATAATGTATGAAAAGAAATATGGATTAACAATTGTTATTTTAGCGACGAAAGTTCTACCAGCTTTAACGCCTGTCGTCGTATCACCTAATTTAAAATTAGAAGAGGTAAATTTTTATTTACAATTTATCCGACGAATGTAATCAAGTAGAAATTAAATTTTTTCCTCGAAAATCAGTTTTCCGTACTGGTCGATCTTTTACAAGAAATGCTTGAACATGTATCAAAAAATCAAAGAAATAAATTGAAACTTGAAAAGTTTTCGACACCATCTTGCGATAGGTATATAAAATATTTTTGTTTATTTAGACTTTCATTATATATAAAATTTAAATTATAGGTCTGAATAATAATAATTTAAATTAATATTGTTTTTTTAAGATCACAATTGCATCGCAATCAGGATCAACCCATAGGCTATCCACACCGAGCCCCAGCTTTAAGATTAGATTGCCGAAGAACTTCAATTAGCGTGGACGATGTAAATAGACGGCCTTCGCTTGCTCAATATCAATTCAATAATGGAAATATGACAAATTCAGGTTGCAATTCACCTGATTCTAATCTGCTACAAGTTACTCAACAGTTACTTGTACCAGGTCGCCGTCATTCCGACAACACAATTCAACCACCTAAAATTTTAGTTCAAGATATGTTTGGTAATTTGTCTATAACTAATGGTAGTAAAGCAAATTCCATTGTGAATCTAAACATTTTACGAAGACATTCAGCAGCTGCTGACATTATTACAAATGATTCTATCTATAATACTGCTTTCAATGTAAGTTTTATAAATTCTAATATATAGAAAATTGAAATATAATTACTAAATTGACGTTTTACTTCGATTTTCAAAAAATATAGCCAAATAGTAATGGGATTGATTTCATGATTCCTAATTTTAATAATTTGTCCAATACCTCTGCACCACTAAAATTTCAAAATTCAGAGCGGCGATACTCGATGATCAACTATGGACAACAGTACAATCAAAACAAAATGAATTTTCCCAATTTATTTCAGTCACTTGGAACTGGCGTAGTATGTTCAAATGTGGCAAAATATACTTTTGATTCCATTTTTATTAATTACTTTTCTTTTTTTTAGCAACAATTATTCAACAAATAACAAGATGCATTTATTTAAACGAAATTACGATTATATTTTGTTATGCATTCATATCATTTAATTACATTCGACTAGAATACGAATTAATTGATTCTTTAAAGGAATTAAATTTATTGAACTGTAAATAAATTTATAGTTGTTATTATCTAAAGAAAAAAAGCCTGCAACATTATGCATATCTAGTTCTCAATTTCTGTTTTTTTTTTTTTTTTTTTCCATAGAGTTTATCACAATGTTCGACTACCTGTATTTCAGACCATGATTAAAATCCTAAAAATTTTAGTTTAAAACTATTCAAAAATAAAGTTAAAATATAAGAAATTTATTCAAGAATTTTTTTTTCTAAAAACTAGAAGTAGCAAACTATTGCATTGAAATAAAATATGTGTTTTTTAATTTTCTCAATCAATTATAATTCTTTATATATTTTTGAATTCTTAAAATCAAATTATGAAAAAAATTATTAGCTAATACATCTACCAATTGAATAATCTTAATTTTATT
>BLXL01003718.1:0-10985 GCA_023170135.1 Acarapis woodi | reverse complement strand
TTGATACTATATTAATTAATATTACTTAAGATTAATGTCAAATTTAAATGTGATGATGTTTTATTGTTTAAATTATAAAAATTAATATTTAATGATTAAATTATTTACTACGTTAATTGACAGCCAATTTAAAGAAAAATCATGAACAAGTATACTTAATAAAATCAAAACGACATGAGAATTACTGAAAAAATCTCTAACTAACAAGCCGAATTTAAAGATGTATGACTGACAATTATTTAACTTTTTCTTCATTTAATTTTATCAATTGCAAATGTCATTTAATTGTTCATTGTTATGTTAGATTTATTGCAAAATTTTAATGTACCATAGATATCTGCTGAAACGAAGTACAGGTTTCGAGCTAGATTTAAAAATTATTTAAAAACTGAATAATTACAAAGAAAAAAAAAATTATTTTTTAACATGCTTCGTTGAAATTTAGCAAAAAAAAGCGTCACTTAATAATAATTATTTAATCTAATTAGGTTTAGGACATGATTTAAGAACTTGTGAAACAAAACTTAATGATTCAATAGTGCAAATGTTTTTTACATTGAAATTTTTTCCTAAAATTGGATTGAAATAGAATTATTGAGTATATAGTGCTTAAAGATCTTTAATCTTGAAATAAAGTTATGCTAAAATATAAAATTTATTAAAATAGAAAAAAGGCGAGAAAGTTTAATCAAATTAGCCTGGCGACTACAAGTCTAAAATTTAATTTAAATAATTTGTAATGTTTATAAAATATATGGGTAATTATGCAAAATAATTTTTCACTTGACTAATGATAAATATTCGTGTGTAAGTAACACTTTTAACTTTACTTGAAAAATTTCAAATAGTCATAAAATTTTTTCTTCAATTAAAAAAATTTTTTTGATTGTAAATCCTCAAAAAGACTATATTTTTTAAGGAATTTGTTCAAATTTCATCTTGTTTGTTTAAATGAGAAAAGCTAATACAAGACAAAATTAGCATGGTTGAAAAATTATTTATGAACAAAATTTAATTATGCTTTATTTGACTGATTAAATGTAATTTAAAATGTACTTTAAGTATTAGATTTTTAATATATTTTTATTATCAAAGCGAATTTAATTTCCAATTTTAAATTAATTTAATTTTTTTATTATCTATTTTTGAATTTACTACATTTTTATTATTGTATATACAATATAAATTATAAAATTTGAATTTTTAAGAATTTGAGTAATCTGAAAAAAAAATAAAATTTTTTTTTTCAGATTATGTTATTAATATATAAAATTAAGTACTAGGAAAAATTCTACATTCATGATGATTTCAAAAATAGAATAGGCTGTTGAAAGTATGGCAAAAAAAATTTAGAGCACTCTACGTGAATTATTATTAAAATTTTAAAATATGTATTTTAACATTGGAATATTTTATGTTGTGAAAGATTCAAAACTAGCGTTAAAAAAAATTACCGTACTATTGTATACAAACCACCAAACATTTAAAATTAGACAAGATGGCAGTGTATGAACCAAGTTTCATCTTTTTTTTTTTTTCTTCATTTTAATTTGAATAGCGTGTTCTGTTTTTTTTTTAAATTGATTACTCAATAATGTTGCGATCATTAAGTATTATCGAACACGTCTGCTAGTTAATGGTTGTTAACTTGAATGCATGTATCGATTGTTTATGTCGGTGACTAAGAAATAAAATGAGAATAATCTTATATACTATGAACTTTATACAACGACTATAAGTAATGAAAAAAAGTTGAATTTTTGCATTGTACAGATTGAAAATCGATTTGTGTTCGCCTTTTTTCTGCCACTGAAAGTTGAAGAAAAGCAAGTAAAATAAATGATCAGTCATTACAAAACAATTAACCAGAGTAGAGAATGCCCGAGAAAAAATTAATCATTAATCACAAAACTAAATATGATCTTTAGAACATTATGATTAATGATGTTGCAGTGAGTGGATTTTACTAGACCATTTTTCTTTTCTCTTATTCAGTTACTCTCTTTTTGTGCGCACGGTTTTGTTAGAAATATGGGAGCCAAAAGTAAATGTTGGTATACATATATATATGATGTAGTGAAAAGTTTACATTTTCGAAATGTGTTTGTAATGTAATTAATAATGATTATAATAGTCATGAACAGTTTAAAGCAATAAGATCTCCGTATACATGTTTAAAAATAGAAACCATTAATTTATGACTTTCAACTTAATCGATTATTTCTCATAATTAATAATTCGTCTGTTTGCTGACCTTTCTTTCGTTTCTCTTGTTGTGCAAGTATATAGTATATATTATATACTATATAACGTTTAAAGCTGGTCTTAATAGTAAAAATCAATTTCTAGATTGATTTTCCCTAAATCACAACGAGATGAGATTTATGGTGAATGGATTTAAATTTATTGCTTGCTAACCAAACTTAAATTAATATAAAATTCTCAATACAGAGCGCAGAGTTTCATTAAGAAACGAGGACAAAATAGAATATGATGGAAAGTATATTTTATGTTAGAAGGTTTCTTGCTTAAGCAATTTCCGCTTCTGAACATCATTGATTTTTTTGGTTTTTGATTTGTGTGCTTATGAAAACTTATTGTCTATAATGTCATCTTCAAAACGTATTGAGTATGTTCGTGTGCAGACAGTAGACTTGATTCAAATTTGAAATTTTAGTCGAACATTAATTTTTCAAAATTTGATCGAGTTTTTATACTTATCTACAAAATATAAATAAATCAAATTGATAAATTATTAAAATCATGTGATTACTAAAAATTAAAAATAATTCATTCCACTAAATTTTTTATTGCGCCAAAGTATGACCATTAAATTATTTATTTAAAACATTTATTTTTTAAATATTTTTTAGACTAAAAATTTTATTTTTTAAAATTCACAATCCAATTATGTTTCAATATCATCAGTAAACCAAATGTAAAAAGATTTAAAAATTTTGATCACGAAGTATTCAAATTATTAACCTGATTTTCTAGCTTAGACTGATGTATTTCTTTATTATAACACACAACATAACTTTGCTATCAATAATTATAAACATCTAATTATATTGGTATCGAAAAAATTGACAGTTAAATTAAAGATAAAATCATTAATATTGTATTACCAATAATTATTTATTTTTAATAATAATGGTTAGGTTTTTCAAATAAATACTTGAAAAAAAATGTCTTTCATTTATAGTTCCACCAGCTCATTTTATCAAAAATAAAACAAACGAATTTATTATTACAAATAAATGGGTATCGAATAATTATTTTTTTAAAATTGAGATTATTTTTTCTTTGCTTATATTTTAAAATTTAAATTCAATTCAACTAAAACTGTGATATTTAATTTATTATTTGTCGATAAGCAATTGTCATTCAGATTGATCATTCTAAATATTAAGAACATTCAAAAGTGATAATTCTATTTATTTTTTAAGGTCTAGTTTAAAAACCTAAATTATCAAAATTTATATAAAATTGTATATTTAATTAATAATCTAAGGTTTTATGTTTCGAAATTTTAATACATATTTTTCATAAAAAAATAGAAAAAAAAGGCAAAACATCGTCACTAAGTTCAGTAAACGATATCATAATATCATAATTATAACTGTAGTTATTAAATGTATTGAATATTTATAATAAAGAAATTTTTTTAAAAAAAATAAAAAATATTCACCTGTCAATAAAGAATTTGACTTGGATTGGAACTAGTAATTTCTATTTATCAAATATCTGAATAAGATTTGGGTCCGAGAATCGATTTTTATAAATAAATAATATAAATTTTATATAAAGAATTTATATATAAAATTTTTTGCCACCAAAAGTTTTGTTTAAACTTTTCATAACTAAAGTTAGACAATTTCTTGTAAATATCACACGAAGTATCAATCATTAAGTTTTACTTAGTTAAAATAGTGTGAAAATGATTCATACTTTGGATATTTGAAAGATTTAGACGATTTCCCAAAAAGACAAGAACAAACCAAAAAAAATACATCACTTCTCAGCATCAAGTAAAGAAAAAACCTCTTATTTTTAAATAGAACAAACAGACTGCTATTCAAGTTTTGCTTGAAAGATGTTTAAAAACGGAAGATAAAACCAACCAAAAGTCATTTCTACTTGAAGACACGAGAAGAATAATGATGTTTTAAAAGTCTCTTCGATGTAATGTTGATATATATTACCATCACTAATGATACAACTGCGTGATAGAACTTTGTGATAGTATTAATGTGACATCACAACACACTATCAAAAGTAAAAGACAAGCATTTAAAAACATTTGAAAAGCTGTCACTTTGTTTCAGGTGCATTTTGACATCATGGAACATTTGCAAAACGGGGCTAGGCAATTGAAATTGGATTGAATGAAGAACATGATTGCCAATTTCATTCATTCTTGTCTACATTTTGTTTTTTTTTTTTCAGTTCTTTTTATCGTCTATATATTTTTAATTGTAAACTCACAAAATGCCTGCACATCTTGTCAATTGTTCCAAGATTAGATTTTTTTCGTCTGACAAGCCAAAAAAGTATCATTTACATTACTTAGATACATGTGAATGATCCATTGAATTGTCTTTTTAGACCACAAAGTGTGGTATACACCTATACTGATTCATTATTTGGCACTGAAAGATGCTTTTATTGATTGGCAGGCTTTCCTTTTTTGTCCTTCTTGACTATCAATATGTGAGACAAAAGGTAATCAAATATCTTATTTTCAAAACTTGAATTTTCTACCGAATCCGAAAAAAATTATTATTCTAAATTACAAGCTTACAGAATGCGATTTTAAATTAATTATTGAAGGCCATTACCCACTAATTATTTGATAAACAAAATAATCTAGCAAATACAAACTACAATGTACGATAAAAATTTTCAATGCTCGTTACATTTGAAATGAAAATCTTAATCAAGTAATTAGAACATTGTAAAAAAGTGGTGATTAAAATTGCAATTATTATTACAGATTATTTGAAGAGTATCGAAATACATTTGTCATTCAAAACTAAGCTTATCGAATCATATCATAACTTTTCTAGCTGTATAAATTACTCTTGAATTGCCCCATGTGATATAAAGACTGATAATTATTGACAATGATTTAAGCATTTAAAAAAAAATTCCATTAAAATTTAACGAGGCATTTTTTTAGCACAATTTTATTTAATCATATATGATTCAAAAACATTAAGTGCATCATATTTCTCTGAATAAAAACTTATTTACAAATTTTCTATGTAATCAGATAAAATAAAAGCAATTGCTATAAATAAGACTTTTGTTCTGAAAAGTATCCTAATGTTTCTTATGGCAACTAAACTATTAATCATTTCTTTGTTAATTTCTTTTTCTCCTAATCATAAAAATAATGATTTTTCATTTCTATTGAAAAGAATTTTTATATTTTTACTCGAATTTAATTCTTTTCTCGTCTTTTTGATTTAATTGCAAAATAATCTCTTTAGAATGTATTTTTTATCGAAAATTTTTGTGGCATGAATGATGTTTTTGAGTTATAATATTTAGACTGTTAAAAAAATTCTAAAAGGAAAAAAATCAAAATTTAAAATTACAGCTTTAGTCCCAAAAATTTATAATATAGAACTGATGCCCAGATTTATTAAAAAAAATGATGGTTAGGATTTTCACGAAAAAAAATTTATTTCGTGAAAAATTTTAAAATATTCTCACGGTGTTTAAAATTTAGAATATAGAAACAAGAATTTTTTTTTTAAAAAATATGCAATATGAACATGTCTAAACCAGCAGATAAAATTAAACAAAAAATGATTCACAGTATAAAATAAATGTCATGTAATACTTGCAAAAGGTTTGATACAATATTTACGAGTTAAAATGACAAGTTTATACCACTGAATTTAAAGTGTGAATTTTTTGGTTGCAGTGCAATTTGTAATAAATAAATCATCATTGATGAGTCACCCATACCTTTCGAGATTCAAAAAACGATTCACTAACTTATCGGTAAGAATGAGAGGAAAAATCGCAAAAATATTGTAATCGTAATTGATAATTCTTAAGATAAATCACTTTTTTTTTCCTTCTCAATAAAATTGGATGATAACTAATGTTCAAACAAATGTCTGTCAAATAATTTTTGTCGATCTGTTCCGGACTTGATTAAATTTTTCTCGAGAATAAATGTTTTCTCTGTAAATTTATTTATATATTCAAAGGAAGAAAATATGATTATATGGCAATAAAATTTTTGAACTAATTTAGATCATAATTTGAATTCTGATTTAAGAATCTAAAAAATTATCAAGAACAAAAATTACAGAATTTTTTTAAATAGCTAAAGCCGAAATTCAGTAATGATTAAATTTGATGATAATTTTGATGAATGTTTTTGTTTTCGTTTTTTCATTTTTCCAAGTTTCACTTTTTTAAAAAATGAATTCCAGATGCTTGTCGAGTTCCATAGATTAATTTTTATTGTAAATAATGTGAGTTTTTTGACTGCTAAATCTAAGCAAAGTTTAACATACCCACCCATCAAATGCTTGTTCATCACTGACTGGCATCCTTTATTACAGTTTGCTGAACATTGTTAGAGTGCACACAATCAAACTAAAAAAAATTACATCACTCATTTTTCTATTAAAGATGTATGTGTAAAAGAATATGTGAACAAAACGCAATTAATCATTTTCGTAGCATATAAAATTTTTTTGGAAAGAACAGACCAGCTTCAGAGGATTTATCAATAGCAGTATATCATCTATTTCCTATACATTTTAATAAATGACCTGTTCGTCTAGTATTATAGATTAATTTTTTTTTTCGAAAATATTGTATGTGTAGGTGTCGTAAAAAAATAGTAAATGATACATCAACATCTATTCGCAGTTTGCTTCTAAGATTTATATAAATAATACTCAGTAGAATGATATTCAACTCACATTAAAAAATGTGTAATATATATAATATCGTGAAAGGTATTGACATGATTTAAAGCTTGAACTTGATACCGGAGTGTTTCTAATCCACTATTAAGATAATAATAACCTTATAAATTTAGTGTGTGTTTGTTAGCGACAAGGAACCAGAATAAAGACTAGAAACGAAGGGCTTGAAGATGTATGAATATTTTTTTTTTGTTCAGTCTTTTCCTTCATTTTAATAGAAGAATATTAATATGTCATTCTATGAAATGTTGAATTATATTTTTATTGGAATAATAATGATGTTTTTTATCATTTTTTCTTGATTCAGCAAATGTACTGTTTCAAAAAAAACAACCATAAAAATAAAAAATAATAACATTTGATGGTCAAGGTGTCATTTTTATTTTTTTTAAAAAAAAGTTTTTTTTTGAATAAAATGGTTTCAAATTTTGCAAATGTATTTCAAATCGAACTTTTCAATAATAATAAACATTTCAATCTTCTAAATTGATTTAATGATATCAGTAGCAAATTCAGCCAATTTTTTTAAGTCTAAAATTTTTACAATTTAACGCATTCGAATGATTTATACGAAGAAATTTTCAACGAAATGAAAATATTTATTACTCAAAAATAAAATAATTCACCTGCCTTTTTCAATTTACAAATAATTAAAATTTTTGGAATCGTAAAAAAAATAAAAATAGCAAAATTATTTTTTTTTTTGTCAGAAATAAAAAAAATGCTTTCGAAATAATAAGAATGATTTAAATTTAAAAAAAAAATGGTGAAAATTATATACATTTTTAATTTGTGATCGTGTCAAGATCACAAAGATAAATCAAAAATAATTTCAAAATCTATATTTTGTCACTACATTGCACAAGAAAAAAAAAATAAAATTAAAAACTGAATCCTAATATTTTTTGTTTGCATTTAATTTGCATTTTATTGTTTGAAATGCGGCTTTATTGACACATACAATTTAAGCGTTGTAATTTTTAAAAACATACTTTCAATACATATATATTCACTTCCTTTTAAATTATATTTTACAGTCTATTTAAGATTTGAAATCTGAAGGATAAAATTAAAAATGAAAATCGGGTTGATGCAGAAATAATAAGTAAAATGTTGTCAAAAATGATAAATCGTTACTTTTTACTTTGCCAATGCTGATTTAACCATTTTTTAGTTTCCTATAATGAAAAATGTAATTGTTAGTTCAGTATTATATTAATGTATGACAATGCATACTCGTGATTTTTCTATCATAGATTTTTATATGTATATTTAGTGCATAAATTACTTTTAGACGGATTAAATATACACTAGAGCGAAAATAATTTAGTAAATATTGAATTAAATCCTTTTAGATCAAATTAAATTTTAATAGATACATTGAAATTTTCTATTGAATTTATCATAATTTATAATTTTCAAATTAGCTTTTACATGATCTAAACAATACGAATGACAAAAAGGTTTTATGATAAAAAAATTGGATGTACTTTTTAGATACTAATCCACATAATTGTATGTCTATTGATTGCCCTGATGATTTTGGTTAGATTTTCAAGAAATGAAAATTGAGACATAAAAGGCCAAGTATAATTTCATCGACTTTGAACAAAAAATCAAATACTTTAAAGATAAGTATTTCGAATTCTCAAAAGAACGTTTCAAAAAGAAAGCTTAAAATGCGCATTTATTAAATAAATGATTTATTAAAAAATTGAATGTAAAAAGAACTAGATAAAAATCAAAGAAAGAACTGATTAAGATTGAAATTAAAATTTATTTTTTTTAATTAATTCTATTATGATTATGTCAATCAATTTCATGTTGTTGAAATTATGCATACACGTACAGAACAAATATATTATAATAAATCATAAATTTAGAATAAATATTTTTATCAAATATTCGAAAACCAGCAACTCAAGATTCAATATTTTGATATTTTTTAAGGATTTTATAGATTAGCAAACTTTTAAAAGGGTGAAGATGTAAAAATATATTAAGTATAAAAATTTAAAGAGACGAATCGCGTTAAATAAATGAAAATACCTAAAAAAATCTCTATAAAATTAATAATGGAAAAAAAGCGGATATTATAAATTTAAATTCAAAACGAAAATGTTTTAAAATTTAACAATAAATTATCATTATTAATGATGATCTATTGAAAATCGTTTGATTTCATTAAGCTAACATAGATTGCTGAAAAAAGATAATCTTGTTGACATTCAAACTATCAAATGAAAATTTTTCTTTCGCGTTCAAAATTAAAATAATGCGAGATGATCATTGATCAACTCTTATCACTTTTAATGGTTGCTGATTTTCGAGATAATCAAGATCGTTCATCACAGTCAACTGATCTGAAATTCTTTTCGCTCATCAAGCATAAATAGGACCAAGCTTTCGTTCCCTGCTATAATTTGATTATTATTGATAGTCTCGGGTTCTAATTAAGTTTTAATATAAGATATGTTATAAATATAGCGATTAGAATCGAATATTTTATATGGTGAATATTTGTATGTTGAAATATGTTAGCATTCCATTACACTCTCATCATTGTCAGTTTTTTGTCTCTTGATCTATCGCTCTCTATTTTATAATAGAATTTTTCTGCTAGAACAATGTCAAGCTAACAATAAGTATCAATGTTAGTCTCACACCAGAATGTAAATGTCAACCGTTCAAGCAAATTACAAGCTTGAAAAAGTGTTCGAAATTGATATATTTTTGACAGAGATTGAATAGATGATTGAAAAGGCCAAAATTAATTTTGAAGAATATCTTGGATAAACATTCTTAAAATCGAAAACGTCATTTATCTAAAATTTTAGATGTTAATTTTTTTTGACTCAAACCAATGCATCACTTCAGATACATCAACTGTCTTTCTTGAGTGTTTTCTCTTTGAGAGTATTTTGTATATCACTTTAATAAGATTTTGAGTCCGGAAAAAAAAATTTTTAGATCTATTTATGCTTTTCGGTATGAAAAATTAAAATTAAAATTAAAATTAAATGTACATGAGATGTTAAGAAAAGAACTAATCATTCTAATCGTTTTCAATAACAGATAGTATAATAATTTTGCAATAAAAATTATATTTTGATCAAAGTTAAGAAACTTTTAGAATTTTATTTTGATTATGTCAAAAATTCATTAAATCAGACACACTTCATAAATGGTTTTTTGAAATAATGACTTTTTCAACTGTATATATATTTAATCATTTCAAAGTGACAAAAGCGAATAATCGAAAATCGAGTGTCAGTCGTATTTATTCTTTGCTCGAATCGTAATTCAATCAATTTCGAATTTTGATTGATCATTTCTCATTAATTATCTCAATCAATTTAAATTAATTTGGTTCAATTTTTTTCCAGAGAAAAAAAATTGAATTATTTTTCTAAAACTTAATTTCTATAAATTATTTCAAATTGATTTTATGATTATCGAAATTGAAAAAAAATAATAAAATTTTTTTTTCAAATAAACTTTATTTAATAAATAAAAACAAATAAATTAATATTTTTAATGATTGCTTACAGCATCAAGCTTGAATCGACAGATTCAAATATCACTTTGATGAATAGTATGGAATAGAAAATATTGAGTTTCAAAAATTTTTCAAGTCGAAAACCAAATGCAATCAAATAAAATTCCGATTTGCAAGCTGTCAAATTAACATGTATTTAAAAGCGATAAGCGAATTTTAAGTTTTTATCAGTTTATAAAATGATTAAAATATATTGATTATTGCAAAGAAAATCATTGAATTTTTCATATTTAAGATCTCTTAATTTTTTTTAATAGATTTTTTTTGATAAAAGAAAAATCTTGATAAAAATGAAACTTATGATGGCTTATAAATACATTCGAATAAGTAAATGCTTTCAAAAATTGACTTAATAAATCAAGCAAACAAATCATGTTAAAATGGAAAAAAATAAATTATCTAATATTTAAGCACATTGACAATTAGAAAGGATGAAAAATAATAGGTTAATTAATTTATCAATTTTA
>BLXL01003714.1:0-12816 GCA_023170135.1 Acarapis woodi | reverse complement strand
CATTTAAAAAAGAACTGCATCAATAGATTATTTTTAGTCTTGTAATTTAATAATTTTTAAATTAATATTATATAATAATATGAAATGTGTATCATACATCGAATAGACTAAAATTTTTAGTCCAAAATGAAATTAGTAGATATATTCATGTAATAATCTACTACCTAAAACTCAGTGAAAAAGAAGGCTATTTGGCGAAAAATATTCTATATTTTACTAAACATTTTCTATAATGTAATACAATAAATGCGAACATATTTACTAATGAAATTTAGTTTTATAAGACAGCGATTAACTGTTCATGGATCAGTAAATAGCTCGAAATGAGTATGAAAAGGTCTGGTTGAGTTATTATGAACAATGAAATTATATAAGACTTAGTATATATATTAAATCAAAGTTACGACAATTGATTTTACGGTGATCTTAAGGTCTCCGAAACATAATAAATGATAGAAATTGAAATCCTATAGTTTAAAGGCCTTTCATCCTCTTTGGTTGACAAGATAAATGAATCAAAGGGCATCAAATATCAAAAATACGGAAAGTATTTGAAACACACATACATAATTTTTATGACTTTAAATCTGTTTATTTCTAGAGACGTTTAATTATAGTATGAATAGTATAAAATGCACAGAAAAAATGTCAGCCAGATGAGCAGCGTTATTATCTCGGTCTCTTTAAATATTTCAAACAAGTATATCTGAGTACTTTTTAAAACAAGTAAAAGTATTAGAAGAATGTGTAAAGATCAATTAAAGATTTAAAAACATTTGTTGCAAATGAGGAGTCATTTTAAATTTAACTTTTCTTCGACAAACAATTTTTTTTCTGGCCTCTGAATCAAATAAAAAGATTTTTAAAAAATTCAAAATTAAAGTTGATGTTCAATCGATAGTGTGAATAATAAAAGATTATCCTTTTTTATGTTGGTAAAATCAAATAAAAATCTTTATATAATTTTAGATTGACTTGACCAATTTATCATCTAAGAGTCAAGATTCATACGACTATTGCGGACTCTGTAAATGATTTTGATTTTTTAGTGTGTATTTCAAATCAAAACAAAAGTATGTGTCTGTTCTTATACCCTTACAAAAAATTGTTGCATTTTTCTTCAAAAAACTGTGATTTAACATCAATAATTAAAATTTCAAGTGATCATTGGACATCAATGTGATTTGATGTCTTATTGATCCCACTTTTCAAAATTAATTTCTTAGATTAAAATTATTTGCCTCATTCATAAATGAACCAATAAAAATGTCTTTAAACGTATTCGAAAAATGTCATCAATGGCTTTTTCTTTTTTTAATACTCTTGAAATATTTTACAAAATGTGATTTGGAAAGAAATTGCGAACTATTTTGTTTTGAGCAAATGGTGAGTTTTTTTAAATTAAATTTTTTTCAAGTCTAAACTTAAGTTTAATTTAAATCAATATAATGATTTATTCCAAAGTTCATACTTTTTTTTGGAGGCTAAAATTATCAAGGACATTTGTTGTCAATTAAAAAAAAATTTGTGATTTCGAAAAATTTTTTTAATTGTGGCAGTGTTGCACCAAATTTAAAACATGACTTCGAATTTGATTGTAAACAATTTTTAGGAAAATTAGACGGATTTAGATAATAAGTAAAATATTCACGGTTGACTATATATTTTTAGAAATTATTTTTCAATTAGAATATAATGATATATATAAATCGATCATGAGAAAATTCAGAATTTTTTTTTATCGGTACTGATTATTTCAAAATAAAAAAAAATTATAAATTTAATAAAGTATGAATTAAATAAAATAAATTATTTAATTAAATAATAATGCACTCACATTCTTAATAATTTTTTGGCTATAAACTAAATATTTTGAAAAATTAATATAATACGAAAAATTTAAATCAAAATTACTTATTCGTAATTTTTTAACTTCACTAATAGCTTCTTATCGAATTTTCTCATAAATTTATTTCAAGAGATTAAAATCAAAACTATGCTTAGCATATGTTGATGGAGTCTATACTGATAATCAGTTTTTTAAAATTCTTAAAGTAACTTAAAAAAAAAATTATTCTCTTTCAAATGAAATATTTTCAAATCGTTTATATTTTAAAAGAAATATAATCAAACTCCAAATTTCAATTTGGTAAATTTAAATTCTAATGAGTGAAAAAACATTTTGTAAATTAAGTTCTCGGTTTAAAATTTAAAGTTGTTGAATTATTTATTACAGTGAAAACTAATAGTTCTGATGACCAGCTATATATAAAACTTAGAAAATGCTGAAAATTCATTCACTTAAACAGAAGCGATTTCCAAATGCTTAGAACTTGATATTAGAAAAAGTAGCAGCTGACCATTTAGAAAAAAACAACTTGGTCAAACTAGAATGAATTTAGTATTCATAATGTTGCTATTCATCTTGAGTTATGTATTAGAAAAAAAATGTTCTCTATTCTTAAAATATATTTATTTATTTCCGACTCTTATTTGTAACAAATGGCTTTAGGTGAAATTCATTTGTCTAAATACTTAAAAAATGTAATCAAAATCATTGTTGATATCAGTGAATAAAATGAAGTATGAAAAATAAGCAAAAAAAGCGATGTTTTAAATAGATTTTTGAATTAAATAGATCCTTTGAATTGAGAACTTTAAGTGAAATTTATCTCATTTCTACTTAGATTACATTCTTCAATTATTTAAATCTAATATTTACTAACTTCAATAACCAACGTATAATTTTAAAACAGATTGTCTAATTTCTAACAATGCCTTATCAAATTTAAATTATGATTTCATTTTAATTTGAATTTCAACTAAAGTAAATTTCAAGTAAATAAGTGTGTTTTTACCGGAACAATTCTTATTGTTGTTGATTGCACTTATCCGTTACTTTGACCTAATTTATCTTTTATCTAAAATTTTTGAATGAAATATTATTTTTTAATTAAATTCTCTTGTCTTTTTTGATGTGATAGTCAGGATTTCATAAGCAATCATCTTTATAATTGAGCTCTTAGATCAAAATAATTACATTTTTACTAAAAATAATATCTAAATTCAAAATTAAAAAATTACTCGAAACATTCATTTTATAGTTAATCTGAATAAACATTAAATATTTTTAATTCATAAAAAGTGTTTCACTCGACGAAATCGAATAATAATTGGATTAAATGCCAAGAAATAATATTTTTTTGTACGACAAATCAATATTCATTATACTATTTTATAAAATTTAATTTTTGCTTTTTTATTTTCATTTCACGTTCAATTTTCGGAAACAAAGATTTTAGGCCAAATTATAGAAAAAAATCTTGATTCTCTAAGATGCACAAACTTATATTTATTTGAAAATGTTTTCTCTATAAAAAATTAAAAATTTATATGATTGATTTATTCTAATAAATATAAAAGTAACTAATATTAGATTATTGAATGTAGGAGCCTGAAAATTTCATAATACATATTACGTAACATAACAAATTATGTTTTTTGAATTATTAGGCACTTGTTCTTTTTTGAAGTCGTTTCATGTGACCGTAAACACAAAGCAATTCACAAGTCGGATCGATAATTTTTATGAATGGAATTGAATAATATCAGAATTCCCAATAGTAAATAACGTACGCTTTACACGACATGTGTATTTAAGTATTAAAGATTTTTTATTTTTCACTTTACAAAGATTCTATATATACATATTTTTTTCCCTAGTTGCAGTAACATATTTTCCCAATCGTTTCAAATTTATCCTTTATATCAAACTAATTTTCTAGATTTAAAATCAAGAACAAATTTCTAAAATATACTACATATTAAAATGTGCTGCATATATGTAAATATACTAGTTTCATTATTTAAGCTTCAGATTATTCTTTTATTATAGTTGCAACATTGAATTTTTTCTCAAATGTACTAAAAAGGAACAATAATACTCAAGTAATGTTAGAAAATTCAAGGGAGAAATTTAGTAGATAGAAATTTAGTGGCAACAAATGTTGAAAATTCCCACACATAGAAAAACAGAGCTTCATGTTAGCCACATGGTCATAGACCAGGTAAAAAGCAACTGTTGAACTTTATTTTATATAAAATGCAATGTGAAATTGTGAAATTGTTTTGCGCCTGCTTACCAGTAATATCAGGTTGGCATGCATTTATAGACTATTCTTCTCGAGCGTTAGATCAACGGCTGTTTTGATCATAGATCATTAAGTAGTGCATTTGGTAAACAGTGTTCAAAAATGCTTACATAGGTTAAACGGTGGTTCAATTTTCTTCTAAAAATTACTTCGTACGATTCATTGATTTTGGTCTTTGTTTTTTATTCATTTATTGAATGTAAGAATATTTTATAACCTCAAATCGTGAAATCCAATGTTAAAAAATTAAAGTTTTTGAAAATTCTTCTTTAAGTTGAGTCGACCTTTAATTTTAAAATTTATGGTATGAATTTAATAATATGTGTGCTATTGAATAGTTAGTCTCTCACGTTTTTAAGGAAAGCCAGCTTGTATTAAAATTTTCTAAAAAAATAAGAATAATTAGAAAAAAATCGGAAGGTTAATCATTGCCAAAATATATTCCAATATATTTTATTTTTGGCGAAGTAAATTAAACTAAACTAAATTTTTTTTCGAAAAAAAAACTGGATCCAAGAATGATTGGTGAGAAGTTCCGGTTTTTTTTTATCAATAGAGTAGAAAAGTGTTCAATTATTAAGTATGCAGCACTCACAATCACTCGATATAATTTTGTATACCAAGGTCGTTTTATGTAGCTAGAAAAAAAAGGAAATGACACGGTATATCAAGAAATATTAAGAAAAATTTTGGATTAAAATCAAAATTTGACTACCTAACAAACTTTGGTGTTAAAATTTGTGAACCTAAATAATTCTATTATATAAAACTATTTTAGGTTTTGAATTTTATAATAGAGGTGCCACCCTTCCTCTCTATTTTCATAATTTAGTGGCATCATTATTATGATTCCGTGTTAAATAAAGAATAAATATATAAAGTAAGCATGATTTGGAAGGCCTTATTTCCTCTCACTTTTTTCATTTCATATTTCGAATGGGTGATACGTGTTTCGGTTATTCAAAAAAAAATTTAGAAAATAGCCTCAATAATTTTACTTGATACTTTTGTTTTGTCATAGATGGGCGATTTCTATTTTTTTTTCATTGATTTTAACAGATGAATTTGAAAGGCGCTATAGAATTTTTTGTTCAATCTTTATTACCTTTTATTGTTTTTCTACTCTAAATGACAAACGACATAAATTTTATCTGCTTAGAATATTTTTTTATATTAAAGGTTTTAGAAAGTATATAAAATATTTGATCTATAGGCATGACAAAAATTTTTTGGCGCAAACCAGTTTATTGTCACCTAAGTATAAGCGGCAGTAAAGGGCGAGTCTAATTTTAAACACAAAGGTTTAACAAACACTTGATAAAAATTTGGATTTTTCTAGATAGCCAGCAATTGCTTTTCTTTTTCATATTATGAAAGATGAATTATTTTATTTTCAGTTAATAATTCAGATGAGGGAGTAAAAAAAAAGATTGTTTAAGGATTGTGAAGAGTTAATTACAACTACATAAACATTGATTCTGCTAAATAGTCCATCTACAAATTTATTGAGCTCAAATTTAGTTTTTTTTTCAATAAAAATTGTTTCCTGATGCAATATTTTTATTTTAAAATTAAATATACAAATAATATACAAATAATATATAAATAATATATAAATAGATAATGTTTGAAATTATATAATGTTTATTACAATATAATTTATATATTCGAGAAAAATATTATATAAAAAATAAATAAAATGATACATTCTTTCGGGAAAACATTGAATTTTATTAAATTATCAAATTAGGTAAATAAATTTTTAGAAATAATTCATAAATTAATGCAAAAATTTTTAGATTCATGTTGCTCAGAAAAAAATTTTCAACAATTTGATAAAAAGAAAACCTAAATTTTTAGAAAAAAGATTAAGTAACTAAATATAAATCAAATAACTGAGTTATTATTAGTTTAATAAAAAAAACTAAACTCAAAAAACTCGTTCAAAAAAATTAAAAATTTTTGATAAGATATTTACACATTACCAGGTGTTCAGAAAAGCAATTAAATGTCCTTTCAATTTTTATTTTAAGTTTTAACATTTAAAATTTCACAAACATCTTGATAAGTTCTAATTCGAAGAGACTCATTTTATCTTTTTTTTTTTTTAATTTGGCCAAGTGTTTTCTAAAGTTGTCTAAAGTAAAAATAATTAACGCAACATTTCATACGTGTTCACTACAAAGTGCTTTTTTGAAGTAAATTTTTTCACTTAAAAAAAAAGAGTGAAATTTTTGAATTGTTAAATAAAATATCAACTTTTTTATTCAAATTTAGGATATCATTTGGAATGACTTAATAAAGTTTCATTGTTTATTTTTGAAAAATTTTTTTATGAAATCGAAGTAAGGTGAACTATTTTCAATAATAAAATATTTTGAAAAGCCTAATTTAAACGAATAAAATTATGGACAAACCATTTAAATCGAGATTCGAAAAATTTGAAAATTAATGAATCAAGCACATGCCACTTGCTTATTGTTAATATTTGCAAAAACAACTTTTTTTATTGGTATAGCAGATTAAAAATTTTTTCAGGACACTTGTAACCAAAAAATTAAACACGTGCCTTGATTGAAAATCGGTTCCCACAATTTCACATCTTTTTTGTAAGCCTCAAGAAAGTTCTCTTCTAGCAATAAATTTATAATTTATTAAATACATTCAAAAAGCATCATGTATGATATTCACAATGAAAATTAAAACATAGATAACAATGATGTGCACTTAGTGGTCGTATTTTTAGACCAGCACGTACGTAAAGAAGGTTAAGCCATCTGCTCGAGCTTTAATCTGTTATAATAGTAGTTTATAAAAAGTAAATTAAGTTCTGTAAAGCGCCCTCCCTGAGAATGGCAACTTCAATATTTAAAACTTTTCCATTCAGTTCATTTTTCGGCCTCAACTGGATCGTATAGAAATTTTTTCATAAAAAGGTTTTAAAATTTTACAAGTGTCACAAATTTTTGTGAAAGTCAGCTGAACTCATCGATCCCTCAGAAAATAAATTATTTTTTAAATTCAATTAAAAAAATAAAGGCCAATTTTCAATTTATTCATTCATTACATATTGTCTTTAAGGATTTACAAATTTAATGGTGTAGCAAAAGTTTTGTCTAATAAAGTGTTTATTTAAATGGATGACTTATTGACAATCCATCATTGATTATTCAACATAGAATAATTATATTTATCCTGAATTAAAGTGAATGGTTTTTAAATCTTCCAGATTTAAGTGAGTAACAAACTCACATAAAAAATGTCTCGCTTAATCTACTTGTTGGTTATTTCACTTTTTGTCGGTTACTCTATAACTGAGCTTGTTGATCAATGTAATAATTTTTGTGCACAACAAATTGTAAGTAATTGAACTAGAATCATTTTAATATTCATCGGAAAAATTTTTTTGATATATTTTAATCTAATTTGTTCAAAATAATTTTTTTTCCATTGTTTTTTCATTTTCTAAATGTAGAATAATGATTATTTTTTTAGCTAATTTTGATTAATGTATGTGATTAGAAGATCATGAGCATTGAAAAACTTAAGTGAAAAATAATAAAAAAAAAATACATATCGTAGTTATATTAATATTGCTGAATAAGTTATATCTTATTTTGAAATAAAAAGCAACTTTATTAATTTAATTTAAAATCTCATTTGATTTATTTATTTGTCTAAATAGTCAATGTAAATACTTCATTTATCGATAATCATTGATGCTGCAAATCACACTGATTATAATATGCTCTTCTATAGCCATTTACAAGATTTTTGTAATTCGATACCTAATATTTTGAAAAATAAATAAGAATTTTCAAATTTTGGAATCTTGATTATTTGATTTAAATTGAATAAAAATTATTTACTTCAATTATTTACTTTCTCTAACCTAAAATTTCAAAATTAAATTAATAGTCTTTGAACTTAAATTTTTTAGGTTAAATCAAAACGATTTAGCTTATAAATTATTTTATTTCAAATTTTCAATGCAGATTTCAATGAAAATCTCGAAGAATTTGAATCGTTTGAAGGCTTGAAAGGTTTTGAGGAAAAAATTTAAGCTTTTATATTATATGCACTGAAATTTTTGTTATAAAAAAATCTGTTATAAATTTAGAAAAAAATATTCGTTTAACATTATCATGAGACTACTGAGCAGCTGTTATATCGAATGTAAAGAGAAGGTAATATTAAGAAAAATTTTAAAATGCATTCCTTCGCTTATAACAAAACTCCTAGAATTTTGGGCAAAATTTTTAGCAATGTTAGTTAAAATATACTTACCTATAAAATAAAATACAAACCTTACCCAATCTGTTTTTAACGTAAACTTAACAGGGTATTGTGTTTTTTTATAAAATTCTTAAAGTTTGAAGTCTTTTTACAAGCTTCTGTAAAATTTCTTTATTCTTTAATATGTGTACACAATAAATCTTGAATGGTTCTAGTAAAATATTATGAAATCTCAAATTTAAAGTAAATTGAGCTTTTAAATTTTCACAAGTTAATAATTACTTTAAAATTCTATGATTTGTTTTTTTTTTTAAATTTATATTCTAAAAACACAATATTGCTCATAATCTATTTTTAAACTATTATAATCAAAAATTGCATAGATATTCAAAATTTATGATTTTCCAAAAAAAATCGTTTTTTTTTTTTTCAATTTTTATCGTTCTTGAAAAATCATGTTATTTAATTTTACTTTTGATAATTTTCAATAAGATAAATCGAATCAATTTTATATTGTATTACTAAAAAATAATTGAATGAATTCGAGGAAATTAAAAGAAAAAAAATTTTTTTTAGTAAATTTAATTTTCAGAATAAATTGCATGCAAATTGAAATAAATATTGAGTCGCCAAAAAATTACGCAAAGATGATAACCGTTGTGCATTTTAAACTTTTTGATCAAACAATAAATTAAAATTTATTAAAATTTATAATTATTAAAGTAAACTATTTAATTTTTCAAACTTAATTTCAATGAGGACGATTTAGAAATGTATTTCAAAATTTATGGATTGAGAAATTTTTTGAACAAAAAAAAATTTTTGAGTAGTCCTTTTAATAAATATTCAGAATAATAATTGAAGCAAAAACTAGTTATTTCAAAAAAAAGAATTATTTTTTCATTGAAAATTTCTAAATATTTGAGAAAAATTATAAAAAAAAGCAAAACAAAATATACTTACTAAAATTCAAGACTCAAATTTAATTGAACAATTGTTCTGCCATCATCAATTGTGTAATCTAACTAAGATCTCAGTTCTGTAAATAAAAAGGAACAATTGATTATAATGACCATTAAGTAATTAGTAATTATTAGTTGTCATTCAATTAAATTCAAAGAAGAGATTTTCATTTTAGTTAATCATTTACACAGCATTAATTTTTGTCTTTCGCTGATTAGACAATTTATAGTTTTAGAACTAACACGGATTTGAAATACTGTTATTTAGTGAAACTAAAATTTTTAATTTCAAAAAAAAATTCTGTCAGTATTTTTTTTAATTCTTATTAAACTATTTAATAAACGATTTTGTAGACAACATAATTAATGAAAAATTGTGTGTTCTCTTTTTACAGATGACTCTTTATCTCACAATCATTTACAAGTTTTTTTATGATTTTTTTACTCTTAGAAATTGATAAATTTATTTATTTTACTACTATTTAAAAAGGTCACTGTCGAGGATGATTTCGATTTAGTTTGTAACAAGACATGCAAATTAGCTGAATGTAAAATAGGATGTCAAAAGTGGTTCACGTTTTCCAATTTGCTAACCTGTGCACAGATTTGTGAGCGTAAAAAGAGTGGCGAACCAACCGAAGCTGTAAGTGTATTGCATTTTTTTCATTCATTAAACTGAACATTTTTTTATACTTTTGTACAGATTTATTGTAATATTGGTTGCAATCGAGCATTGAAATTATATGTGAATAAAACACGTTCTAATTTAGGCATCCCTTCACCACCTTATTTAGTAGGTGATAGTTTGCGTAATGATTCACTTGTTATTCAATGGAAAACATCAACTTTAGATCTGAACATTAGCTATTTAGTTCAATTTAAGTATTCACAATTGAACAGTGAATGGATTTACTACAAGCCATCTAGTCCGGTGAAAAATGGACAACTTATGATTACTAACTTAATGCCGTACACAGTTTACAAATTTCGTGTAGCATGGTTCTTTTTTGATAATTTTAAACCAAATGAAAATACTAAAGAATATAAAACATTTATTGATCTCGGATTTATGCGTAAAAATTTAACCACTAATCTTCTAAATGGTATAAATGATTTTACAAGCTTGGATGAAATTGAACCTATATTTTCGGAAGAATCTGTTGAAATTCGCACAATGCCTTATGGGCCGCCACCATTACCGCCTCGAATAGAAAATTGTGTTCCACTTTCATCAACCAAACTTCTGATCTCTTACCGATCACCTGAATTTATAAATGGAGAATTAGTAAGTTATACATTGAGTGCGATTGTTGACAATGCCTTACAAACCAATTCACCTGAACAAACTGCTGATCATCAAGTTGTTCGTGACATTAAAGTATTTGATAGCGAACCCAAATCACAACTAATGAATTATGTTTTAAGTACATTGCAACCTGATTCATTATACAATATCTCATTAGATTTGGTTAATAAAGTGGGTCCCGGACCAGTGGCTTCAATTCAATGTAGAACATTGAGTACAAATGTTCAAGCGAATTACAAACAATTATTTTCAAGTTCAAACAAACATCAACAATTAAACCCAAAACAATTTGAAATCGAACCTAAACTCATATTAGCAACTAAAAAACTTATTTTGACAAAAAAATCAACAAATTATGCCGATTCACTTGAAATTCTTTTTCGTTTAGAAGATTTTCATTACGGCGAAAATTTTACTAGCCTTGCAGTACATATTGCAAAAGGTGAAATATTTACTACAGATACAACAGGAAATTTAAGAAAAATTGATTTGAATGGTAAATTTCGGAAAATTTTAAGTTTCAATTCGAATAACGGTTTTGGAAATTTATTTTCAAGTAATTCGTCAAATTACAGCAAGCTTGTATCATCTGGTCTTCTTCAAGTAAAAATAGGCTCATTATCGATTGATTGGTTAAATGATAAGATATATTTTGTGAGGCGTTCTATTATTAACTTGCCACGTAATATTAAAATCAACAAACCAGATCAACGTTTTAGCATTTACACAGGATACAGTGAATTAATTGAAATTTTAAGATCAAATCTTGATGGTACAGATTTACAAGTTGTGTTAAGATTCGATTATGGGGAATTACCAATCAGACTTAAAGTTGATCCATATAATGGTTTTTTATTCTGGTCGTCTATTAATAATTATCACAATCATGCACAATTGAGTCGAATGATAAGTGAATCAGATGAAAGTGAATTTAATTCACCCGAAAATGATCGCTTAATAGAAAAATTTCTTTCAGATCAGAAATTGAAAAATCTACCAAAATTAAATACAAGTATATTCAGAATCGATCTAGCGCTACTAAATACGAATTACACTTTATCAAGTTCTAATGCGAAAAAAATTTTACAATCAATAAATGACCCGTTCTCATTGCAACTTACCATCAATCCGTCTGAAATGAAAATATATTATTTAAAACAAACCAGTCAATTGACATCGTCTATTTTTTCAATTAATCTCGACGGTTCTGAACCGACTGATATTCGTCAATCTAAAATTGAAAATTCACACTTTAAATTCAATGTACAAAATTTGGCCTTATTTAATGGTACTTTTTTCTGGACACTTGGCAATGAAACATTCTCTGAATCATATCATAATGAAGAAAACAAATATTATCACAACATGATTTATATGGATTCTAAAATTGGTGATCTTGTTGGTATAGAATTATTGCATCCTCAAATTCAGCAAATACCCATTCCTTTAAATTCAATACAAAATCTACAAGCACTTTTTTTGAACACTGATGTTAAAATAAAATGGGAAAAACCAGAAATTTTACCAGAAACTGGATTTGGTGCATATCGTCGGTGGTCATATGAATTATGTATAATAGAAATGTATTCAAATTATACAACTAGTTCACTTATTGAATTAAACGAAGATGGAAAATTAATGAAAAAGCGAATTTGTTTCGACATTAAGGATGAATTTTGTAACTTAGGTCAATTGAAAATGAATACAACTTATTTAATAAAAGTAAGAGCTGTTTCAGTATCTGGACCAGGTCCTTGGTCAAACCTATTTACTGGGAGTACTTTAATTGAAAATACAGGAGAGCATTTAAAAGACGAATTTAAAAAGATTGAAAGCCAATCACCATATCTTCTTTTTGCAACCGAAGACGGTCTAATAAAGTCAAATTTGATTGGTGAAAATACAGAAACCTTGTTGTTGACGAATTCTATAGGCAAACATTACATTAAAGACATTGCGTGGTTCAAAGATGAAATATTCATTTCTATTGATAATACATCAATTTATAGTTATAAAAAGAACAAGTGGAGTTTGTTAAATAAAGTAAATGGAGCGAATGCGATCGCGATTGATTGGTTGACGCCAAAAATTTATTTATCAAATAATATACAACAAACAATATCACGGTGTAATCTTGATGGAAGTCAATTAGAAACATTGC